>RJWJ010002936.1:60522-92884 GCA_004363605.1 Indri indri
ATTAATTGGACAGCTAAAAATATACATAGAAAAAATTAGCCGGGCATGGTGGCACATGCCTGTAGTCCCAGCTACTCGGGAGGCTGAGACAGTAGGATTGCTTGAGCCCAGGAGTTTGAGGTTGCTGTGAGCTAGGCTGACGCCACGGCACTCGCCCCAGGCAAGAGAGTGAGACTCTGTCTCAAAAAAAAAAAAAAAAAAAAAAAAAGCCAGAGGTATCCTGATATAGCCTGTGATTTTTTTCTTCCATGAAGTATCCTTAATGTGGCCCCTCTTTTCTCACTGGCCTATTTATTATCTTTTGCTAAAACTTTTTCAGTAAACTTCTAGCCTGTAGCCACTCTACATACTACTGTAAGAGTTATTTTTCTAAAGCACAGAAGATCATGACATTTCTCCTCAAAAGCCTTCAGAGGAAGTCCACTGCAAAGACAATGAATTCCAAATGTTGCAGCCTACCACCACTCAGGTCTTCCTCGTTTGTTTTTCTAGTTTTTCTCTCATTGCCTACCTCCCTACCCATTCACCCAGCCCTGGTGGATACCACCCCAGTTACTTAGGACTACTTGCTGTTCTAAAAACATGCCTGATTCTCTCACCTTGTTTGCTGCTTGTGCTGCCCACTCCCTCTGAAGCATTCTTCAAACTCTGCCTGAGGAAATCTTTCCATCCTGTAGGGCTTATTCAGATTCTTCCTTTTCCATAGGACTCTCTGCGGTAGGCAAAATAACGCACTCCCCACAAAGATGTCCACGTCCTAATCTCTGGAACCTATGAATACGTTACCTGACATGTAAGGGGAATTAAGGTTGTAGATGGAATTAATGTTGCTCATCAGCTGACCTTACAACAGGAAAATTATCCTTTATTATCTGGGAGGGTACGATGTAATCACAAGGGTCCTTAAAAGTGGAAAAGGTAGGCAGAAGAGGTCAGAGTGATACGATATGAGAAGGTCTCAAGCATACTGCTGCTGGCTTTGAAGACAGAAGAAGGGGGCCATAAGCCAAGGATTGTGGGCAGCTTCTAGAAGCTGGAAACAGTAAGGAAACAGACTGTCCCACAGGGCCTCAAAAAGGGAATGCAATCCTGCCAACACCTTGGTTTTTACTCAGTATAGGACTTCTAACCTACAGAACTGTAAGCTAACAAATTTGTGTTGCTTTAAGCCATTAAGTTTGTGGTAATTTGTTACAGCAGCCACAGAAAACTAATATATGTTCCTATAGCACACTTTCCCTCTCCTAGATACAGTTCCATATAGAGAAATAATACCTGCCATTGACACCACACAGGACCGTGCAGAGTAAAGGAAAATAGGTACCAAAGAAGACATTCTCATTATTGCTGGAGCCGCCTTCTTTAAAGCACTTTCTCTAGATTGACCTCATTCACTCTTTCAACATCTACTGACACTGTCAATGTGCCAGCACAAGAAATACAAATTTGAACAATGCAGATTCTCTGCCCTCAAGGTTACAGGGTATTAGGGAAGACAGGAAAGTTATCAGAAAGTAATATGATGCATGTAATCACAAGCAAACCCAGGTGCTGTGCAAACATAGGGGAGGAGCCTCGAACCAAGTTCTGTGGGTTCAGGGAAGAACTCTCAGAGAAGATGATGTCTATTTTGAGACCTATAAGATAAGCAAGAATCAAAATAAGTGTGTACTGTGGGGGTGGGAGAGAAGGGGCATGCCATGCAAAGGAACAAGTATGTGCAAAGTCCTAGGAGCAAAAGTGTACAGGTTTTTAGAGGAAAAAGTGGTCAGTGTGGCTGGACCAGAGAGAGCAAGTGATGGAGAAAGGGAAAGCAATAGAGGTATGCAAGACCAATTAGGTCACTCAGGACCACGTAGGCCATGTTAAAGATTCCATACTTTTTCAAGATCAAAAGGGACCTATTGAAGGATTAAAACAAAAGAGATAATCCATCTGTTCGGAAAGTAGAAAGTAAACTGAAGGGAGACAAAATCAGAGAAAAAGAAACCACGAGATAGTTACAATCTGTGTCAAAAACAAAGGCTTTCACTCACCACTTTCTTCCATTGCAACTACTTTTTTAAAGCTTTTATGGACCTGTGATAGGCTCTAGAACTAAGAAGGATAATCCCTGTCCTCATGGAGCTTACAGTCTTTTGCAGGAAGACTGACTTATTAATTAGGTAGGAATGATAAGACATGGTGATTGATGAGATGTAGGAAGTGAAAAAAAAGGTAAATTAAGGATGATGTCTAATTTCTGCTTTGGGCAACTAAGTAGATGGTGGAGCCATTTGCTAAGATGGCAATATTAAAGGTAGAGTAGGTTCAGTTGGGAATAGATGATGAGTTCCATTTTGGACATTCATTCATTCAAAGAGACATTTATCAACTGATGAGGCTAAGGGTAGGTATCTATGAGATATGGCCAGTAGAGCTCTCAACATAGAGGTCAGGAACTGAATAAAAAGATCTCAACAGGGAATGGTCATGATTTACTCTTCTACCACAAAAATAATGTATTAATACAAATGCTTATATCAAAAGTGAATATCTATTCTTATTCAACAACAAGTATTTACGTAGTACCTACTATATGAACACAGAGAACAAGGGATTAACTCTGTCCTCAAAGAGTTTACATTCCGGCAATCCATGCCAGAAATGTGTAGTCCCACAAACATACTCAACATGCTACCAGAGCTCTTTGCAACCTCTTGAGTTATACCCTGCTTCTCACAGATCAATCATTACAACTGGGTATGGTGCTCCAGGAAGGAAATTCTGCTGACCACAAAAACAGAAATGAGGACACCGCACTTCTGATTCCTAGATCCTTTCCTTAGTCTTTGTGTCCATGGGGACACAAAGACTCAATATCAGAGCCAATATGGCACAGTACTGACCTTCCAGGAGGTTTCATGATTTAAATGTGTGAAAGCTGTCTGAAAAGTTTTATTAGATAATATCAAAAACCTTTCCCATGTTTCTATTCTTATGTAAGCATTAAGATAAAGTTTCAGAAACTGCATATTTCTTGAACTTGAAGCCAACATCTTGTAGTTGTGGAGTGAATATTACCTAAAGACTTGGGAGGCTGTAAATGAATGTGTCTTCTTTGTCTTCAATTCTCTGCTTGACCCCCAGAAGCCTAGAGATGTGATACAATTTTGATTTGACAGAAAAAACACTGGAGTATTTTGGGCTCCTATAATAATCATAGAAGCATGGACTTGTAAAAGAACCAATGCCACAGAAACTGACATTGAAGGATATGAAGTCTAAGCATAAAAAGGAAAATAATGTAGAAACATGATGCTATGGTTTTAGTATTAGTCCCCTCTGAAACTCATGTTGAAACCTAATTGCCATGGTAACAGTATTAAGAGGCAGGGCTTTTAAAAAATTATTAGGTCATGAGACCAGAGTCCTCATGAATGGATAAACGTCATTACTGAGGGAGTGGTTTAGTTATTGCAAGAGCAGATTGTTACAAAGGGAATCTGGCTCCTCGTGATTTCTTTTTGCACGTGCTTGCTTGCCTTTCCACCATAGGATGACGCAACAAGAAGGCCTCACCAGACACCTGCCTGTCAACCTTGGACTTCTCAGGCTCCGGAACTATGAGCTAAATAAACTTCTATTCTTTATAAATTACCCCGTCTGTGGTATTCAGTTAAAGCAACAGAAAACAGATGAAGACACACAGGCTGCCTAGCCCTTACAGTTTTTAGGACTCACAGTCCCACAGGGCCCACCTGTAAGGATAAAAGATGTTGGATTAAGGAGTATCAGAAAGTGACATCTTATGGACTGGAAAATGAAAGACTGGGAAAGAGTCAGGAGGTGTGCTCTCTTCAGTGGAAGGAAAGCTGCTCTCCAGTTCCTGAGAAGTACTGTGGAAAATGTTTTACGTAATCTTTGCCAAGTTTCAGGCTTCAATCAATATGTTCTCAGGAGTCCACACCTCAGTACCTTATGAAAAATAAACATTCTAGGCTAGGACCTCTGGCACCACAAACAAGGAGATGGTACAACTCCAGCTGCAGTGTAGGGACAACTCCTCTGCCTTGGCACATAAAATGTGAAGAAGTAAACCTGGCACAAAGAGGACAGATAGTAGTTAAGGGTTATAGTATCGCATCCTTAGCTTCGGCTACAGACAGATGGTGTACATGGGTTGAATGGTGGGTAATTTGATTTGAGTTAAGGGATTCTGTTACTCAACAATGAGGAAATATCTTCATGTGGTTTCTTACCCCAAGGCCCAGGTCTCCCAAGTGAGAGGTCCTGCCCATAAGTATTCATCTATGGTTTTCATGACCCTTATGTGTGGCCTAGGGCTTCCAATGGCCCAGGCTAGAGTACAGATATTTTTTGAGGCATGAGGGTCCATAAAATCCTGGGTAGTTCTCCACCCAGACTGTAAGTGGCAGCTACAGGGTAGGGGCAGAAAAGGCCAGAAAAGCATAACTGCACAAAATGGTTTAGTCACACTCACACAAATAGCTGTATGTTAGATAATGTACGTAAAGCATTTAGCTCAGAGCATGGTCCTTAGTAAGTGCTCAATAAATATCAACTATTATCATACACTCACATAGATATATTCATGAATCTATATATTTTGGGGATCATTCTAGATAGTGACCCTGCTTTCCATACCAAAAGAAGGTCGGTCAAGGCTCCTGGGCCCAGATAGGCAAGGTTCATCCTCATAAATGTCATTTTAACAGCATTGTGTACACTGCAGGGAAATGCCAGGAGGCTGCAATCTGAGGATACCCACTCTTCTCCTTTCCAGCCAAAGACAGGCAAGGCCAGAGCCAGTGAACAGAGAAAGGGGCACAGGGCATCAGTACCATCAAGGGTGGCAAATATTATAGAAGATGCCAAGGTGACAGCAATTTCCTGGGACAAAGACTCCACAATGTGCTCCCAAAGCTGTAGGAAGGACCTTTCAACACATCCTCCTGCATGGGATTTTGCCGCTCACCCTGTCATTCTTCTTCCAGCCTTGTCAGAGGCATAGCTGAAACTGAATTCCTCTTTGTTCTCAATCTCACATTCTGGTTTTTCCTCCCTGAAAAAAACCTACATCCATATTTTCATAGTTGTTGCCTATTTCCACCAACCTCCTGAAGTCACCTTTTAAGATTCTCAGGCAGCCTGGCAGCAAGAAGAGTGTAAGTCTTCCCTGTGGGGCATCCTAAAGGGCTAGTTTGGCTCTGGACACCTACTTTACATGTCTAGTTCTGTGCTGGCACAGTCAGCACAAAACACAAATGCCTAATTTGAGCACATTTGCTCTCTTCTCTGTCTCAAATAGCAAGCAAAATATTCAATAATCTTTACTTAAAATTATAGCTTTTTTAGACAGCTAGAAAATTGTCTTTCTTAAAACCTAGTTATTTCACCCTGCATGATTTACTTACAAATTTATTATCACAATAATTTATACAACACTAAACTCTTAAAAAATGAGGTTGCTTGATAGTATGAAATGGAAATGTTATATGAAAAAGAATATGTAAATGATAAGTTGACAATTACATAAAATGAAAACAGGTGGTCCATTTATCAAAGAGATGCAAAATTTTGAAGTGATTCTCTAAATGGGAAGTAGTCTTGAATCCTGTTAGATGAAAACCTACCTCTCACCATTAGGTCCTACTCTGTTGATTAATTTTTCCATGGCTTCCTCTGTCTCCTTCAGTTTTTCTTGCAGTTGAGCAAGCTCAAAATTGGCTGAAAAATAAGTATCAATCTAAGAACCATCATACATAACTCCCTACCCCCTCTAAAGAGCCCATCAATTTTTTAAAAATTATTTTACTGATACATTTCCCATTAATATCTCGTTTAAGAACACAGCAGCTTTCTTCAAGGATTCCTTCAATATTTAAGATTTCCAAAAAGGATACAAAATGTGACTAGGAATATCTAGTTCCACGGAGAATCCAGGAGTAAATCCACAAAGCAATCGTGACCTAGAGAGACATGATTTCCTGCAATGCTTTTGCCAAGTCCCTTCTTTCTAGGTGGGAAACTTATCACAGGTTATTTTTCGTGACATTCATTCTAGTCTATAAATTCTTAGGGGAAAGAGCTATGCTATACACATTTGATTTCCTCCAAGAACACAGAATATTCTAGTTGGGAAATAAATATTTGATGACCATATTTCAAGAGTCAGAAATGTAAAACTCTTTCCCTAGATCTAATAACCAATTTTGGCAAGGGCATGATTTCTCTGCCACAGTTTTCGTCTCAGTGAAATAAAGATATTTGCTACCAATATTTTGAAGTCTAGAAATAAGAAGTAATGCATTCCAAATGTGAAATATTGAATTTGCTAATATATAAAAAAGTGGACTGGTGATTTTGTACTTTTTGTAGCTATCCTTCCCTTAAAAGCCCAACATCAATATGGAATTTTTTGAGAATTCCCAGAACTAAGGCAAAAATGGCATCAGATTAATTGTGGAGCAACTTTTGAGAAATGCTTTAAGACATACCCACAGACTGTCCACCTGGCTGTATTATAGCTGTCTAACTTAATGACACTTGTGAATATATTAAGAGGGAGCACTTACTAATTTTCCTGTGGGTGTTTCCAGGTGTGGCAGTAGAGCATTTCCGATCCTCTGCAGTTGTTTTCCCCTTTGAGAGCTGAGAATTGAAGGAGGTATAGCACATCAACAGCAGCTCAGAACCTCAAAGTCACGGAACCCCTCATATTAAATGAAAAAAAAAAAAAAGGTTGGGAAACAAAAATTATGCAGAAATCAAATCAAATAGCAACATTAGAGAAACGTCTACAAGAAAAGCCACTGAAAAATAAGAAGATCTCCAAGTAAAAAATTATCGAGGCACAATGAAAAAAAAAAAAATCTTCCTACAGGCTATCTACCTCGCTCATGCTCATCTAAAAGGGATATGCACCACCCTAGAGGCATTACTGTAGACTCAAGTCAGGCTGCCTGCAGAATTCCTGGATACAAAGGAACTCATCTCACCTAACCTTACTCTAGTTAGGAGGACAAAGGGAAGCTTCTGGCTCTACTTCACAGTGCACAGGCCCACGGCTTTCAAAAGCCTGGCTGAAGGTGGAACTTAACTGGGGGTCTGCTTTTAAAGGACCCAAACCATGTCTTCCCAGAGCTAGGAAATATCAGGCTTAATTTCAAGACATGACAGTTCTGTCTCAGGAGAATTACAGGAGATGATATTAAAAACAGCATGTCATATCCCTGTGGGGAAAAATGGAGGATGACAAAGTGCTGCTGGCGTAGTCATTATTTGGCCTAACAGTGCCTAGCTGGAAATCATTGTACCAATACTAACAACAAAGCTCTTCTTAGAAAATATTTATGCCTTTTGAGCTTGTAAAGATGCTCAATTTTTTTTTTTTGGAGGGGAGAATTTTGAATTATCTCACTCACTGGGTTAGGAACCAGAACATCCAGCTTCAAATCCTGGTTCTCCTTTTTAGTTGTGCATTCTGGGGCAAATCACTTAAACTCTAAGCAAAGATTTCTCATCTGTAAAACTGAGATGATAGCTATCCTAAGTACCTCACGAAGGGGAGGCAAGGTTTAAAGAGATGATGAATTCGAAAGAGCTTTATGAACTGTAAAGGGTTTTAATGTAGACAATGATTTTTATTGCAATATTAGATTTTCATTGATGTAATATGATTAAGATGATTCCACTTACCTTGAACAGAATGTACAGTATATATAAAAAAATCCCAAAACCATAGATTGGAATAATCTGCCCCATCAGGCTTCTTCCACTACCTCCTCCTCCAGTGCCTCCACCTGATCCTTTGGCCTTTGCAAACGCCTCTGCGAGGTGAGACCTCTGGAAACGAGACCCAGGGATCTGGCCATCTGAGGGGGCCTGGTGATGCTGCATCATAGGTGGAAATCGGCCCAACTTTCCTGAGAAAATGAATTAATCAGTTTTTACCTCTTCTACTATTTTAAATATGGCTATCATGAAAACACTTCATGCATTAAGATACAAATAACAGAGGCCAACTCAAACAAGTTTAAGAAAAAACAGGAACTTAGTTAAAAGGATATAGAACTAACCAATGAGCACACAAGTGCATAGAGGGAAGTATAACTCAATGGAAATCAATCAGGGGGGAGATGGGAGGAGGGACTGGGGAAAAACCTACCTAATGGGTACAATGAACACTCAGATACTGAGTGACAGGCACACTGATAACCCTGACTCAAGCATTACAAAAGCAATCCTCGTAACCAAAAATATTTGTACCCCCATAATACTTTAGAATTTTTTTAAAAAAGGACATAGTGGTATCATTCACACAGACACTAAATATGATGTGATAATTTCTAGCTGTTTACCAAACCCATATTCTCTTCCTCTGGGTCCACAGCTAGACCACACTTTTCAGACTCCCATACAATTAAATGTGGCCATGTGACTTGAGTTCCAGCCAAAGGAATGTGAGTGATCCTGCTAGTTCAAGGCCCGGCCTATAAAACCTCCCATGTTATTCAACTCCATGATTATTTCCCTTCTGTGGGATGGATGCTGACAACCAGAGAGACCTTGGAAGCCATGTGTTAAAATTGGCATATCCTCCATCAACCTGGGCTCCTGAATAACTACGTGGTGCAGTCCTCCACTGCTGCCACCGCACTAACTTACAGTCATCTGGACCTCCTTATATGAGTGAGAAATAAACTTCTATTGTGTCAGGGTCATTATACACTTTGGAGACTATCTGTTACAGCAGTTAGCCACCCCTGACAAATACAGATAAGGAAATGCAATGTGGTCTCAGGAGACAGTAGAACCAGAAACTGAAAGCCACCAGGATCCAGGAGAGCTACTTGCACATTCTAGTTCAATCTCTCTCCCTTTCTAAGGTGCCATAAGGCTTTCGTTTCTCTGTGCACATGTTCTTTATTCTCCTTTCTCTGCAGACCATTTCTCTAGCTTCTTTGTGCACACAGTGGAAGATGGTCACCCTCAAACCCCTCAATTTTCATGTGCTTCCAGAAGCTAGCTGAGACACCCTAATTTCAAATTCCTTGGAGGAAGACTGTGAGTACTCAGATTGGGTAGGTATGCATTCCTTTCCAATCAGCTACAGCTGAGCAGACAGGGTTCATGCAGCACAAACAGGGTCAAAGGGGTCCAACCTTGTGAGTGGAAGAGCAGGGCTTAGAGAAGTGTGTGTAATTTGAAGGGAGGGGGGAAGATGCACCTATTTTCTTACTTTTTTTTCCAAGAACAGCCAAAAGTTAACACCAACTGCCAAGCCCCCTGAGAGTCAATGGTGAGAAAAAATGGAAAGAAATCTCTACATAAGGCCATATAAACAGGTCTGTATAAAAAACTACTGGGCGATAACACTATAGAACAGAAAACACTGGAGAACAGAAAGACTTCATAAATAAGACTCTAAAAATAAAAACTTTTATAAAGTAAAAAATTGTTGGATTTGACTTTGATGAAATTCAACAAAATTGGAAAAGATGTGGGGAGGCAAGAATTCTCATGCACTATGCGTAAAAATGTAAACTTGATATAGCCACTCTGCTAAGTGATCTGGCTGTACTTAGTGACATTAAGTATGCCCTATAATCCTCCTTTCCCTCCCAATACTGACTGTGGATGACATGGAAATTTTGGGAAGAAATTCTTTTTAAGAGTGGGTCAGTAACAGAAGCACAGCTTTAGACAGTAAAAAAAGAGTAACCATCCCTTATTCCAGGTGCTGGTGCCTAGGCCTCTTAAATTGTCAAGGATCTTAATATAAATATATTAAACGAGTATGGCTTTAAAGCCATTATGTACTTTCAAAAAAATGCCTAGCAGCATCCAGGATGCTAACCTTTCTCTTGAGAGAATCTGATATATCAGGTGGCTGGTGTTTAATAAACTAGATTTAATATTTGTAGTAATATGTTGTTGAACTTCTTTTTACTATGCTGAAAAAACTGTCTTCAACACGATCATAAAACGAAAAATAAAAACTTAAAACCAGGTAATGACATAAAAGGCATTATTTCGCATTTTTAAAATTGAAGAATGATGATGATGCTAAACATTACATATTGCGATGGAGTATGGACCCCTCCTAAGGGCCTGTCAGGCCCCCTGAGTATGGATATAAAGAAAAATTTTGAGGCCTTCAAGGGAATTCCAGGAAACTAGCAAACCCTGCAACCAATAATTAGAGAAGTAAATGAACCACCTGCTGAGCAAAAAGATAATAGCTTAAACAACAGTCACCCAGATAAGTCACAGTCACAGGATGTTAGGTTCCTTAAAGAAACTAAAGGTAACATCTTGACGTATGTCCTTGAGTTGTTTCTCAGAAGTCAAGACCCCCACCAGATGAAAAAATGCTGTCACAAAGACCTCAAATAGGGGGAACTAAGGACTGAACTTTGACCACTGTTTGTTGTTTAAAATTCTTTCCTGAGGGTCTGGGACAGAGTCATGTCTGCAGACCATCAATCTTGCTAACCTGGTCATTCTGACCCAATATATCTTGGCTTGCTCTCACAATCTGATTCTGACGTAACATCACATGATGATTAACAGACTTCCTTACCTTAACATATGTTAAAGCTAAACTTAAATATTCCTGTTTGCTGACTCCAAGTTTTTAGACTCCTCTAACCAACTGCAAATTTAAAAATCGCTAAATCCACCCATGACCTGTAAGATCCTGCTTCAGGATGTCCTGCCTTTTGGGGACAAACCAATACATAACCGCGTCCCCCCCCCCCCCAGATTGATTTATGACTTTACCTATAACTTGTGCCTCCCTGCCTTTAAAAACCCTTATATACAGGCCATCAGAGAGTTCGAGTCTTAAGTGTTAGCTGCCTGTTCTCCTTGCTTGGTACCCTGCAATAAACATCTCACTTTCTCTTTCTGCAAGTCCCGGTGTCAGTGTTTGGCTTTTTCTGAACACGAGGCAAACGGATCCAAGTTCGGTTTGGTAACAACAACTCCTCCAAAACTTTTATAGATCTGTCAGCCAGAAAGATTTACTGGATACCTCTTATGCTCAGGACTCTGCCATATGTAAGAAAGGAAGACAGCCATAAACAAAATAGAAACCACAGTGGAACAATGCTTTGAAAAGCAGTCTATCTAAAACAAAGACACAAACAACAATAACAGGGTATCAAAGACCTTATTACTAGACAAACTAAATGTTTAAGTATTGAAAGGATGAAAGAAATTTTTTTTAAAAAAAGAGGAAAGGAGTCAAATGGGGTCAATCATTGAAGGCAACGAAATGCTCAGAACAGAAAAGCAAAAGCACATCAGAAAGAGTGTGTGCATACAAAGTGACTGAAAACAAAGAAACCATTAAATAGGGCTAACTACCTACCTAATTAGTTTGGCTCCATTCAGGAAAGTAAGAAGAGATAAGGAGAAGGAAGTAGAGATGGGGAGGAGTTAAAATGCTAACTTCTATGGTATATGAATTTGATATAGTGGACCCTGAATTAGGGGATGACTTAATGAGAAGAGTGCTTGAAGGAGATTAATCTAGCAGTTCAGTATGGGCCTAATTCAGAGAGAAACTAGGGTCTTGGGAAACAGCAAAAAGGCCATTGTAGTAATTTAGCTCTGAGATGCAAGTGTCTGAGTTGGTAGCCATAGCTGTAAAAAGGAAAGGACAGGTCCAAGGGCTATCGCCATGCAATCGGCAGTATTTAATAGTGAACAGAATAGAAAGCTAATGGGGGAGGAGTCAGAAAATTCCAAGACCAAAAGTTTAAGCTACTAAGAGAAGATTATGAAGAAACTTAGAGGACTTAATGGTTGGGGAACAACTGTGTACACATTCTTCATACATTACATTCCAAGTGTTGATGGAATACAGAGAAAATTTTTATTAGACTGCAGTTAGGCTTGAGGAGAAACTCTAAGCTACCTAAATACAAAGCTAATTAAAAGTGAGCGAATGGTTCCCAATACCAAAAAGGATGGAGGGATGTGCATACTTATGCACAAAAAGAGAAAGAAAGGAAAAATGAGCTAGTCAAAGATGACCAGAAACAAACTAATATTATAAAAGTCAGAGGAGGACAAAATTGAAAGCAACTGAGAAGCCTAGAAGAAAGTGGTAAAAGACTAATGGCCGGCAGATTCCTTGAGGCCAAGAGTTCAAGATAAGCCTGGGCAACTCAGAGAGATCCCATCTCTACAAAGAATAAAAAAAAAATTAGCTGGGTGTGGTGGGCATCTGTAGTCCTAGCTACTCAGGAGGCTGAGGCAGCAGGATTTCTTGAGTCCAGAAGTTCAAGGCTCAGTAAGCTATGATGGCACCACAACCGCACTCCAGCTTGGCTGCCAAAGCAAGACCCTTTCTCTTAAAAAAAAAAAAAAAAAAAAAAAAAGACTAATGGCAGTCCTTGTTTTTAGACACAATGTTTTCTTGAGAAATGAATAGCCATTGCATGAAATCCTGACTGTCCACCTGTTTAGACAATAACAGAAACCAAAGTACTAAAAGATCAAAGCATCATAGAATCTTCAGAGTCAGGGGCCTTAAAAGTGATCCAGGTGTGGGAACAACTAGATATTCACATATAAAAGAATGAAAATGGATCCCTATATCATACCACATACAAAAATTAACTCAAAATATATAATAGACCTAAATGTAAGAGCCAAAACTTTAAAATCTTAGAAGAAAACATAAACATAAATTTTCCTGACCTTGGATTAGGTGATAATTTCTTAGATATGACACCAAAAGCACAAAAAAAAAAAACAAACAGTAAGTAGGTAAATTTGATTTCATCAAAACTTAAAACATTTGTACTGCAAATGACATCATCAAGAAATGAAAACAACACACTGAATGAGAGAAAATATACCTGATAAGGTTTAGTATCCAAAACACATAAAGAATTCTTACCATTCAACAAAAAGACAAATAACCCAATTAAAAATGAGTAAAGGATCTGAATAGACATTTCTCTATACAAATGGCCAATAAGCACATGAAAAGATGTTCAACACTATTTGCCATCTAGGAAATGCAAATTAAACTCACAAGGAGATACCACTTCACATTCACTGGGATGGTTATACTCAAAAAGACAGAAATAGAAGGTGTTGGAGGGATGCAGAGAAAAAAATAACTCTCACACACTGCTGGTGGGAACATAAAATAGTCCAGGCACTTTGGAAAACAGTGCGGCAGTTCCTCAAAAGGTTAAACATAGAGTAATCATATGATCCAAAAATTACACTCTTAGGTATATACCCAAGAAGAATATGCTGACACAAAAACTTATATAAAAATGTTCATAGTAGCATTATCATAATAGCCAATGTCCATCAACTGATGAATGGATAAACAAAATGTGGTATATCCATATAAAATAATATTATCCAGCCATAAAAAGGAATGAAATACTGATACATACTGTACCATGGATGAACTTTCAAAACATAATGCTAAGAAAGCCAGTCATGAAATACCACATATTATATGATTCCATTACTATGAAGTACCCAGAAAGTCTACAGAGACAGAAAATAAACTAGTGATTGCCTAGAGCTGGGGTTTGGAGAGGTGGGAAGCGGGGGAAAGAGTGACTGCTAATGGATATGGGGTTTCTTGGGGGGAGGGGCGTGACAAAAATTTTCTAAAATTGACTGTGCTGATGGTTGCACAAATCTGTGACTATATTAAAAACGACTATACACTTTAAACAGGTAAATTGCATGGTATATACATTTTATCTCAATAAATCAGTTTTTGTTTTTCTTTTTGTTTTTTTAAAAGTCATCTAGCCTAACCACCTGTATTCAATACCTTCATACACCTCAAGCTGTGGTCCTGATTCTGCTGAATACCATCAGATAGGAAACTCAATGCTTCCCCCATCAGGAATCTCAAGCTATTAATACCTCTGTACAACACTGGCTGATACAACTATCTTCTTTAAATTGAGTTAATGAGTGAGTAATGAGAGTAAGAAAGGAAAAAAAGGGTTTCAGAAAACAACACTGAATTAATCATGATGAAGCAAGAAACCTATATTAGAATTGATTAAAAAGAGGTTATTGGTAAAGAAACCTGCGTGAGAATTAAGAAGAGGTTATTGATAACATCAAAGAGGTGTTTAAAAAGAAAAGAATACTATTTTCAAAAGTAGGAGAGGGATTTGGTGAGCAATGGAACATACAGACTAGATGGTAAAAACATGTTTTATATGCTAGTGGAAATCAGAGCATTTTATATTTGGTGTAATAGTTTACATATTTACTACTGAACACTTAACAATGTGCTAGGCACTATGTCAGACACTGAGATTAAAATGACAAATAAGACCAGACGCAGTGGCTCACGCCTGTAATCCTAGCACTTTGGGAGGCCAAGGCAGGAGGATTGCTTGAGCTCAGGAGTTCAAGACCAGCCTGAGCAAGAGCAAGAGCAAGACTCCATCTCTATTAAAAATAGAAAAATTAGCCAGGTATTGTGGCACATGCCTGCAGTCCCAGCTACTCAGGAGGCTGAGGCAGGAGAATCAGTTGATCCCAGGAGTTTGAGGTTGCAGTGAGCTATGATGATGCCACTGTACTCTAGTTGGGGCAACAGAGTGAGATTTGGTCTCCAAAAAAAAAAAAAAAAAAAACAGACTCTCTGTCTTTAAAGAGTTTATAGACAAGGAATATAGTTACAATGACATAGTAACTCTACCTTAACCATTAAATCCAATGGCTTTTTCTCAGTCCTCACTTTTAAGATTTCCCTGCAACACAAGAAAGTGATTATCACATACTGGTCACTCAATAAAAACTGGATTAGTCTGAATAAATCTTTGTCAAATTTTCCTACCTTAATCTCTATGGCACATCACTTTCCTGAGCTTTTCTTTTCCCACTGGTCCTTCGACCTATTCTTTCTCGGTCCCTTTCACTGGTTCTTCTTTAATCCCCTCTCCCAAGATTGTGTCTCAACCTGTTTTTTCTGTATCCTTTTTCCTTTGGCAAACTCATTGATTCTCAAGGAGTCCATTATAATTTCCAATGTACAGCTCTAGCTCTGACTTTTCCCCCAAGTACCTGTCTCTTACCTCTAAATTCAATTAGTATATGTCAAACCTAAAAATGAAACTCATTTTTGCCATCTAAAACCTGCTCTCTTCCCGTATTTCTTTTCTTTGTAGATTCATTCTCTAAAATCTCTAGGCTTCAGACTTACAACTTCAGCCATTTGTGACCAATGGTATACTTGAACATGCTATACTGAATCTGGAAGAGATTTTTCTCTTCGTAAAGTTCACTGGCCTCAATGGGGAACAACCTCATCTCTTGGATCTCGGTACCACCATGTTTCTGAGAACTGAATAGTATAGGATGTTTAAAAAGTCACCAACTATAAAACATTTGGAAATTTATAGTTGAAATGATTTTTTAGAAAAGAAAATTTTAAAATTATGAAATATACCAGGTATACAAAAGTATAGATGATAATATATGGACACCTGTATATCTACCACCCAAATATAACTGAAGTCCCTTGTGTACTCTTCCCCACCCAAACCCTCTCTGAGATAGACATACCTCTGAGTTTGGTGCTTATGATTAGCATGTGTGCTTTTAGACTTTACTAGGTAAGTATGCATCCATTAACGACAAACAATATTGTCTTGAATGTTTTAAAGCTTTATATTATGGATGGATGGTGGTGATGGTTACACAACAATGCGAATGTTACTGAACTGTATACCTAAAAGTGGTTAAAATAGTAAATTTTGTTATATATATTTTACCACAATAAACAAATCCTTATATTGTGGAATTGTACTGCACTCATGCTTACTTGCCTTTTTTTCTGGGTGGGGATCAATATTTTGGCCAAGAAATGTACAGCCAAGAAATGTTGATATGTATAGGTCTAGCTTATTCAATCAGACTGCTATATAGCATCTCATTGTATGACCATATCACAATTTATTTACCCATTCTCCAGCTGATGAACATTTACATTATTTTCAGTTTTTCACTATTACAAATGTTCCACTTGATAGCTATGTTACAAATAGGATTTGTGGTTTTTAAAATTTTGCTTTAAAAAAAAACAACTAAAGAGATCAGAATAAAGATATTAGAACATTAAACACTGCAGGTTTTCCAATGTAGAAAACAGCTGTAGTGACTCTCTCTACAGGTACTTAAGTATTCTATAAAATGGAATTTCACAAAATCCTAATTCTTTATTGAAAGCTTTCCCCATATTTAGGGTTCCCTAATTATTAAAATTCACTTAGCATATCATTTAAGCTTGACTAAAAACTTAATGGATTTTACAGAGTGAAGCTTTACTTTCCCTTGTTAATAACCATACCTATTGCTAAAAACAAAAACTCAAGTGATGCTAACAAAAGAGCCTTCTTGAAAGCAACATTAAACATTAAATGAAATCTGCAGCATTTCATTCTTGGGGCAAATAAATCAATAAAGAAGTGGATGTGCTTATATTTTTTATTACAGCGGTTTAAGAAAGGTCTTAATGGGCCAGTTCCTTCCGGTATGTAAACTTCTCCCTAAATACTGAGGAAGCTGTAGAGGCCGTATTTAATTCAGCATTACTTGAAGTGGAATCCAGGACAAAAGCTGTGACTGTTTCTTCCTCGCCAGTTTCCTCCAAAGGCCCCATCTTGTTATATTCCCCTCTTACCTAACTCGCCTATATTGCCCACTGCTTTCTTATTTTCTACTAGTTTAACCAGATCTTTTTTTCATCTTTTATCGACCTCTCCACTCCCAATCCATCCTATATATTACTAAAAGAGATAACTATGTGTCTTAGTTGCTTAGTACAGGGCCTGGTCCACGTACTCAACACACATGAACTATCACTGTTTTGTTACCAGAGTTATCTTCCTAAAGCATAATTCTAACCGGTCTTGCCATTTCTCTGATCGAAAGCTTTCAATGGTTTCCACTGATGACAAGAGGCTGTGTTACAGCAGAAAGGAGGTAACAGAGTGATGTAGAATGAGTACAATCTTTTCAGTCAGTTATTGGTTAAAATTATGGCTGTGCCTCTATTTAAGTAGAGGTTAGATGAACCTTCTAGAGCTCATTTTCATCATTGGTAAAACGAGTATAATGATATCTACTTTTCAGAGTTGTTACAAGAATTACAGATTAAATAAGATCATATATACAAAGCACCCAGTGCATACGGTATATATTTAACAAATTTTGATTTTCCCTCCCTACAAACTGAATGCCCAAACAACTGAATTCCATAATCCAACCCAAAAGTACTTCCTCACACTACTTTCCCATTACATACCACTGATTCAGCCAAACAAGGCTTCCGACCATGCTTTGAACCTGACTTCTGCCTTCTTGCCTAAGCCTATGCTTATATTCCAGTGGTTTTGCTTTCCTCCCAACTCCACATTATCTAAATCCAGCCAATCCTCAAGGCTCAGGCCCCCACCCTCCAAAGCATTTTCTCATGCCACCCCCATGCCCTTAAAACACATGGCTTGAACTTCTTTAATTGCACTTAACACACTTGGCCTTATTCAAGAGCTGTATCTATGTGTCTTACAGCTTCTACTTGGATGAATTGGGAAACAGAAACAGGTAACATCTTCCACTGAGTATCCTTTCTACCGAATTTTATTTAATGCTGACTGAAACTTATAAATCATATCCGAGAATAAGAAAAGCAGCCTCTGAAGTTGTCCTGGTACTATCAGCTAGGCACTGGTCTTGTTATGAGCTGGCTGGCTTGGTACCCACAGCTAAGTCTCAGGGTTCTGTGTTACATCTAAGCAATTGCAAAACATCAACATCAGACAAGGCCATTCTATTACCATGATGGATCAAGACAAAATTAAGACCAGTCTGTAATCTGTCTGAACACAGACAAAACATTAACACTGCCCAAGCCACAAAACACCAAACAACCCCTAGTGTTGGACAACATGAGTGACTGCTGTTTATTTATCTAGTCTTTCTCCAGTCTGCCCTCCCTTTAGATACACTCTATTGAGATATCCAGTCATAGAATTTGCTCTACTTTCTGATAGCATTCAATCCAGAACAAAGCCCCATGTCCTTAAACCTTCCTCAAAGTCACCTAACAATTCTAGAAAAAGGCTTTTTCTAACACTGTCACATTGTGTTACGGAGATACCCCACGATTCCCCATGGTATGCATTCTCCCTTGCTGCGATGAGTATTAAACCCAGCTTGTTCAACTATAGGTACGTTCCTGGTGGTCTTTGGCTGGAGGACAAACTAAGAATTTCTTGAATAAAGGTCTAATGTTTTATTTATGTTTGGGTCCCCCACAGAGCATGCTCTGGGTCTTGCATGCTGTACTCTTCGTTGAACTGATCTGGATGAATTATACTGCGTCTTCACTGGAATCTCTGGAATCTCAAGATCCAGCCCAGTCACTCACAGGGCTAAAAATAGCTTTTTACTTCATTATCCTGCCAGTTTTCAATTTCAGTTTCTAAAATAGAAAATGGCAATGAGGATGACTGATCAAGGCACTCCACACCCACTCGCCTACAAGTTTCTGAACTTGAAAAAATGGCTAATTTATAAGCATTCACAGGCTCTCAAATTATCTCCTATCGTTTTCTGTTCATTTCCATAATATATAAACAGAAAAATGATTCTTTGAGATAAAAATAATTTCCTAATCTCTCTCTCTTCTTTGAAGAGTTTATGTCTTATGCTTCATTAGGAGAAAATTTATGGCAAGCGACCAAAATAATACATTTGTCTTCAGTCACCTACATACCAACACATAAGGAGCTAATTTAAGATAACAAATAAATGTATGTGTACATGTATTTACACATCTCATGGAGATCAAGACTCAGTGGGACAGGACTTGCTTGAGGAGAACATGGTGACAAAGTCTGAGCTACTCCAGAGTAACAAGGCCCCTGGGGAGGGGCTGGTAAGGAACCCTATTTATAAGTATTCACGCAGGGTCGGCAGGAGAGATGCCCAGATACAATGCCTTGTGGGAGCACTAAAGGCTCCCAGCCAAGTAGAGGTGGTGGAAAGAGCACCCCTGAAGTCAACTCTGACACAGAAGCAGCGCATTGTCATCTTGGAGGACCTTCAACTACTTGGCACCTATTCAAAGTCTCATTTTGCTAACAGTGGAACTGACAAGTTCTTGACCTAGTGTGGTAGCACTTTTATGTTCCACAGGTACATAAGGTGAGCAAGGGAACTGCTACTCTGACCAAAGAAGAAACTGGTTGGTGAAATGAAAGGAGACCCCTAGGAGAATGACACCATGACACCTTAGTGTTTGTGACAACAAAGTAGGTGTTATGCGGCACAGGCTCTAGGAAGCCAGAGTTAAGAAATTCTAAAACAGAGACATACAATTTCATGGCAAGAGACTCACTCTAAGAAGAAAGCTCTTAAAATACATTTCTGTTTGAGTATTTCAAAAATTCTCAAGCAAGCAGGAAAGGCAGAAGTACAAGTAGGTCTTCTAAAAGGACAGAAAAGAACAGAAAGACACATAAGCAATCAACATGAAAGAGTGGCAAGACTTGAAAAGCCACATGAGGGGCCAAGGTCCAAAATAAATTAAGTTTTACAAAGGCCAGAAAAAGCAAAAGGGGATTTTTGGTAATATTTAGAGCAAAAAGGCAATTTTCCTGGTGATGATATGTAATTCTAAGAAAGTAGAACTTCTCAACCTCTATTTTGCTTCTATATTCCCTATCAAAGGGAATGAATTTTGGATTAAATGGAGGAGAATTAACAATCCTGAGGAAAAAAAATAAAGTCCCAGAGAAGGATAAGTTCAAGTCTATTCACTAAATTATTTCTACCAAGAGGACAGGGAAAACTTGCAAATGAGATCACTGAATTAAAGAAAATTTTAAGAAATTATGTTAGTACAAAGAGAAGTCTTGAAAGATGGAAATAACTATTATTCCGATGCAGAAAGTAGAAAGTGGATGGTGGATTCTACAAACTATAGAGAAGCGAGTATGTTGTAGCTCTTGGGCGAGATTCTAAAATGGATTCTTCCTCTTTTTTTTTTGATGGCGTGGATATGGGAGGGAAGAGACAGTACTTTTTTTTTCTGAACATAAAAGATATACATAACTATGGAAAATTGAGAAAGTACAGAAAAATGTAAGGAATAATAACCACCCATAATTCCATGATCCAGCAATAACCACTGTTCAAATGTTTACATATTTCTTTCTAGTAAATATACACCTTTACTTTTCACTGGTATCATACAATGTTCCCATGTCACTTAAAACTCTTCATGAATATAAGTTACTGGATTCATCATAATAGTCTATCATATGGATGCATGATAATTTATGTAACCATAAGGAATGTAATAATAATAAGGAAGTGGCTTAAAACGCTAATAGAGGAAGTCATGATCCCTGGGAGCCAGCATTCATTAATTCACTCAATTCACTCATTCTTTCATTTATTCAATAAATATTTATTGTCTACTATATATAGCCCTAGTCTAAAGCTGGACATACAGCTACAAACAAAACAAACATAAATCTCTGACCTCATGGAGCCTTCTTTCTAAGTGGGAAAAATGACAATAAACAATGTAATGATAAATACTAAGGAGAAAAAATTAAGCAGGGATAAAGGATAGGACTATGTTGGGAGACATTAAGATTTTAGCTGGAGTGGCCAGAGAAGGCATCAGGAGATGTCATTTGAGGGAAGACATGAAGAAGCTGAAGGAAAAGGCACATGGCTATGCAAAGGCCCTAAGGCGGGAGCTAGCCTAGCATGTTCAAGGAACAGTGAGGAGGCAGCCAGTGTGGCCAACGCAAAGAAAGAGGAAAAAATTGAAGGAAAACAGGAAGAGGATAATGCAGGGCCTTTTAAGTCATGTATAGACTTTTTCTATTCATCAGGAAGCCACTGCAGGGTTTTGAGGAAGGAAGAACCATGAGCTAACTTAGGCTTTAACATGATCACTGTGGCTGCTGAATTGAGAACAGACTGAAGGGGGTAAGGCAGGAAGCAGGTAGATGACAGTGACAGAATAAGGATGATGTGGATTCATTTTACTACTCTCTCTACTTCTGCATGTGTTTGAAAATGTCTTTAACGAAAAATTTTTTAAAAGATCAAGAATGGCACATAGCTGAGAGAGATGGTAAACAAGTACACTGAATGGAACAATTAATGTTCTGAAAACATTTCAAGAGGCTAGAATTCTGGGCCAAATTTAAACAGACAGAATACATCAGGGAAAACTACAGAGTCCTATATTTAGTTCCAAAGCATCGAGTGAATAGTACAAAATGAACAAAACCTAGATGAGCCGCTCCTACTAAAAAGGAAAAAAAAAAAAAGATTTAGAATTCAGCAAGTAAAATGCCAAAGTGAGCAAGATGCCAAAAATCTAAAGCAATCCCCAGAAAGCATTAAGTACAGAATTTAAAAAAGCAAGGTTGAGGTGGAAGAGGAGACAACAGATGGCTTTTTCATGAGCTACTTGTCTTACATTTGCTGTTACTAGCAGTTCTAAAAGTCCCCTTTTTTTTGAGACAAGAGTCTTGCTCTGTCACCCAGGCTAGAGTGTAGTGGCATCATCATAGCTCACTGCAATTTCCAACTCCTGGGCTCAAGCGATGCTCCTGCCTCAGCCTCCCAAGTAGCTGAGACTACAGAAGTACCCCATAACACCCAGCTACTTTTTGCATTGCTCAAGCAATCCTCCCACCTCGGCCTCCCAGAGTGCTACGATTACAGGCCTGAGCCACTGTGCCCAGCCTAGGAGTCCCTTCTAAGAGGGCTGTGTTCAGATACTTGCAACTATGTCATATGAGGAATAGATGAGGGAGCCAGGGATGTTAACATAAGACTGAAGAAGGGGACATAATACTATTCTTCAAATTCCTGAACTCGTCCCTCCCCTTTAAACTACTTTTCCTCAATTCCTACCCTGATGAAGAATACCATCATCTACCCATTCGCCTAAACCTGAGAATAATCCAAGATGCCTCCCTCTCCCTCACCTGCCAATTTTCTTGTTCTCTTCCCTCCAACTCAATGTTGATAGCCTCTCTTGCTCCAGTACCCATACTTTCCTACGGGAACTACTCTCAACTCCAGAGAGGGTTAATCAGCATATCCTTCCTACCCACAGCACTGCAAGTAAGGTAATTCAAGCCATTAAGATGGGTGGATGTTTGCTGGGACTGCTGAGAAAGAAACTGAGACACAGGGTTGGGGTGAGAGTGAAGGAGGATTTAAAAGAAAAGAGACACTCTTTCTCTGGACAGTGGAATGTGAAGAGGTAATATCTGGAACTGTTGCAACCATTGTTGCAAAACATAAGGCCATAGTATTTGCATATAACCTATGTAAATACTAGCCAGAGGATGGAGCCAACTTGAGAAGGAAGTCGGAGTGAAAAGGACACAGAAAATCAGAGCTGCAGCTCTGATGAGACTGTGAATCTCTGGATCAAACCACACTGGAAGCCACTTCTAACACAGGGTCTTTTCATTTACACAAGACAATAAATTCCCTTTCTCTCTTAAGACCAAGCTGAATTTTCTGTCACTTCTCACAAGCATCCTAACTGATAAGCCCAATGACATTGACTTAGTGATGCTCATGTTGTCTCAATTGGACTACTGCAACAATCTTCTCCATGAAGAAATCCTCACAATGTAGCCTCTACACTGCTGCCAGGGTGTCTTTTCTAAAATCAGGTTGCATGTTTCTCTTCTAACTTACAAACTTATGATGGCCTCATCTGCCTTTAGAATAAAATCCAAACTATGACAGAAAAAAAACCTTTACAATGTGGCCCCTGCCAACCTCTCCGGTCCATCTCTCACAATTCTAAGGCTATTTCAAGGCTCTGTGTTTTTTCTGTTCTGTGTGCCTAGAATGCCTTTCTTCATCTGGATGATAAACAAATAAAAAACAAAACAAAACAATAAAATATTTTAAGAGTTGTCTCCTCAATTTAGCCAAGGAAAGCAAGGTTGGCTTAACATCAAAATATCAATTAACGTAATACGCCATATGAATAGAGTAATCTCATGAACATCTCAACACAGAGAAATGCATCTGACTTAACACCCCTTCCTAACTAAAAACCATCAACAAACTACAAATGAGAAGGGACTTCTTCAACCTGATAAGAGGCATCTACAAAATGCTGCCATATAACATTATACTTAATGGTATGAAAACTTTCTTCTTAAGATCAGAAACAAAACAGAATGTTTGCTCTTGCTACTTCTATTAAACATTGTACTGGAGGTTCCAGCCAGGGCAGTTAGGCAAAAAATAAATAAATAAAAGGCATGCATATTAGGAAAAAAAGAAGAAAAACTATCTCTATATGCAGAAAACATGATCATGTATTAGAGCTAATAAACAAGTTCAGCAAAGTGGTAGGTTACAATATCAATATACAAAAATTAATTGTCTATGTACTTGCAAGGAACAATCTGAAAATAAAATTAAGAAAATAATTCAATGCATAATAGCATCAAAAAGAATAAAATACTTACAAATATATTTAACAAAATAAGACTTTTACACTGAAAACTACAAACTTCTTTGAAAGAAATTAACACGTTGACTGCCACACTCAGAAAAAGAAATTTCCCTGGGCCCACAGTGCTTTATTAAAACAAAATGATCCTTTCTAATTTGTTATTTTTTATTGTTTTCTGTGCATGAGTTACATGCAATGCAATCCACGTTTTTAGAATTAAATTGTCAATATTAATTGTGACAATAAGAACATCAACAAGTATGATTTTCACGAACCAAATGCAGGGTTTTGCTTCATGTGGCCCCAGGCTCAAACTAGCCTGAGTTAAATACGACTCGCATGGCAGTCAATGTGTTAAAAGCCTAAATAAACAAAAAGAAATCCTGTGCTCATGTAATAAACTGAAAGACTTAATACTGGTAAGACGGCAATGCTCCCCAAATTGACTCAACACACTCTGTCAAAATCCAGCTGGCTTTCTGTATTCTTTGAGAAGCTGACAAGATGATCCTAAAATTCATATGAAAATGTTGGGTTACACGATCCAGAATAGCCAAAACAATCTTGAAAAAAAAGAACAAAGTTGGAGAATTCACACTTCATGATTTCAAAACTTACAAAGCTACAGTAATCAAGACAATGTGGTACTGGCGTTAAGGACAGGTATATAGATCAATGGAATAGAATTGAGAGTCCAGAAATAAACCCTCATATTTGTAGTTAATTGATTTTCGACAAAGACACCAAAAAAATTCAATGAGAAAAGAATAGTCTTTTCAACAATGGTGCTGGGACAACTGTATATCCACATGAAGTTGGACTCCTACCTCACATAATATGTACAAATTAATTCAAAAGGATCAAATATTTAACTGCAACAGCAAAAACTATAAAACTTGAAAATATGCACAAATCTTTGTGATCTTGGCTTTGGCAATGATTTGTCGTAGATATGACAAAAGTAGAAGCAACAAAAAGATAATAGATAAACTGGACTTCGTTAAAATTTAAAACTTTTCTTCTTCAAAGGACACCATCAAGAAAGCGAAGACAACCCACTGACAACCCACTGAAAAATAGGAGAAACTATTTGCAAATTATATATTTGGTAATGGACTTGTATCTAGAATATAAAAAGAACTCTTACGACAATAAAAAGACAAGTAACCCAAGTTTAAAAATGGATCAAGGACCTGAATAGACATTTCTCCAAAAAAGATATACGAATAGTAAATAAACACATGAAAAGACAATGTCATTAATCATAAGGGAAATGCAAATAAAATTACAATGAGATGTCACTTCACACCCACTAGGATAGCTATAATCAAAGACAAATAAGTGTGGGCAAGATATGGAGAAACTGGAACCCTAATACACTGCTGAGGGGAATGGAAAATGGCACAGGTGCTTTGGAAAATATTCTGGCAGTTTCTCAAAAGGGAAAACATAGAGTAACCATATGACCCAGAAATTCCTCTCTTAGTTCCATCCACAATGGAATACTCACATTTTCCAAGTGTATACACCCAAGAGAAATGAAAACATAAGTCCACACAAAAATTTGTGCAAAAACATTAATAGCAGCATTATTCATAATAGCTAAAAGGAAAAACAATCTAACGTCCATAAACTGATGAATGGATAAATAAAATGTGGTATATCCACATAATGGAATATTATTAATCCATAAAAAGAAATGAAGTACTGATAAAAGTTACAAAGTGGAAACATTATGCTAGGAGAAAGAAACATATAGATAACAGCCAGATCTGTAGAGACATAAAGTAGATTACTGGTTGCCTAGGCCTGGATGGTGGGCTGGGGGATTTCGAGGGTGATGGCTAAAAGGTTTCTTTTGGGGATGATAAAACGTTCTAAAATTGATTGTGGTGATGGCTGCACAACTCTGTGAAAATATTAAATACCACTGAACTGTACACTTTAAGTGGGTGATTTATGTGGCATGTAAATTAGACCTTAAGAAAGCTGTTACCAGAAAGGAAAATAAAAAAGATCTGCCTCTTCTATGAGACCTTTCTTAAAGCCAAAAAAAAAAACCCAAAAAAAACAAAAAAAAAAAAACAAAACTGGCCATTGTGTATATGTGTCTCCACTGTTCCCTGTGTAGACTCAAATACCTGCAAGTATTCACTGACACTCTTGAATTTATCTGTTGACATGTCTGTTTTTCTCTACTAAACTGTGGGCTCCTCAAGGCAAGGATTTGGCTCATTTTTTCCAGGAATACACAGTGTCTGTACACTGTGTACATATTACACGATAGGATACATCATAAATATGTGTTAAAAGACTGTCTTAAAGGCTGCCATGTGTAAAGGGGACTGTACTTGTTTCACACACACCAATCAGCAAAAATGGAAGCTGTAATGACATAAACTTTAAGAATCTTCAAATAAACAGGGTTTTTCCTTTCTTCGAAGCAGGGATGTCTGGGTTTTGTGAATTATCTGAATTGATACTCAAATTTGGGGCATGTGTATAAACAATATGTGCATTTTTCTGGAGAGAAATACATAGTTTTCATCAGATTCTCAAAGGGATATGTAACCCAAAAATGCTTAGGATTCATTGCTTTAAAAATGTCAGCATACAAGGGAAGGGACACTGATGATAGCTGGCAAATTTCAGTTACTAGAATTTACCATTCAAGGTATGTTTGTGCCTAGACTACATACTTAGGTAACTTGTAATACAAAAATTTATTCATTTAAAGTATTTATTGAATGCCCATTACATGCCAGGTGCTAAAGAAATAGTGGTAACCAAGACAAAGTCTCTGCCCTCGTGGAGCTTACATTCTAGAAGGTGGAGACAAAAACCGAACAGGTAAACCAAATTTCATATCATAAAGTGATTTCTGCAAGGAAGAAAATACAGCAACATAATGGAATAGGAAATGATGGGAGTAGAAGTTATTTCAGATAGGGTCATCAGGGAAAGTCTCTTTGTGGAGGTTACATTTGAGCAGAAACTTAAAAGATGAGAAGGAAGGTGAGGGAAGAGCATTTCAGGAAAAAAGAAAACTGAAAGTGCAAAGATTCTAAGATGAGAACACTGAATACCAGCATTTAAGTTCTCAAGAAAAAGAGCCATGTCTAATCTCCACTCTATACTTCTTACAACACTCAGAAGAGTGTCCCCGCTCACATTCAACAGTACTTGCTCAAGGTAATCCACCATAATTACCTTGAATTCAGCTCAGTAAAAAAAAAAAAAACTGTTTTAGAAGAATCTTCACTTTTCAGGATCATCAAGAATTTACTCTTCTTCGAGGCAGACAATATCATTAGACAAAATAAGTAAAACATTTTGGATTTTGCAACAAGACAGAAAGAAAGAAAAAAAAGACCAAATAAACAAACATGTTTTAGAAGTCTCTTCCCAGTGGATAGTCTTACAAACATAAAGATTATCAAGCAATTCTGCAAACAGAATTATGTGTTAAATCTGCCCTCCACCCCTACAGCTGAGTGCTTTGCATATAGTATTTATATCTATGATTCCCAAGAGAATGGAACTACAGTCAATGTGCACAAATTAGAGTTCAAAAGGAGCTGTCCAGCAATCAACAGGTTGAACATTAATGGAAGTGTCTGCAGTCTATAAAACCATGTCACGAGAAATTTACAAAGATAATTTACAGGAGAAAGTTAGCAGAATTTCATGACCTATGGAGAATTGTTCTGGTTCCTTTTCCCAGCGTTAAGCACCATGCCTTTACACTCATTCTGTAAAAGCCCCCGAATGCAGCCAAGAGGATGGATTTTTAAATACCACATACATCATGCCAATAACAAAGGATTAACAGACAAATATTGTTTAAGTAAGGGGAACGTAATAATTTGTTCATCTCCACCTCAGTAACTGAAACTTGGGTTACTGAAATTTTCAAGTTACATTAAAAGAGCCTGAAGCGGTGAGCGCCTAACGCCAAGCACACAACCAATTAAGCTTAACAATGACCCCTTCCAGCTGACTTCAGTTGGTACAAAAGCACGACAGAAAGCACACAGAACCCCCAGCTGGGAACTCTGCTGACTCAAAGCATCTGAACAGATGGTAACAAGATGAGTTAGGCCAGCAAGGGGAAGAGGGAAGGGACTACGAACAAAAGGGTGTGTGCGAGGCCGCGTAGATCGGGATGCACGTATGCACACACTCCTGGCCCGTTCTGCAGCCGAACCCGGCCGGGCCGCTGCCCGCCGATGCCAACGGAATAGTGGGGCTTGCCCCGCCCAAAACGCGGTCTCCTCGCTTCTCTCTAGCCGGTTAACGGATATCTCGGGGCGGGGGTGGGGGCACCTGGGACTCCCAAAGTCACCCCTCCCTCGAACAGCGATTTGCCGGGCGGCTCAGGGGTAGCCGGTCCGCTCTTACCTTCAGGTGCCGGCGGCGGCTCCTGCCGCTTTCCGCGAGACAGGAAGGCCTTGGGCAGCAGCAGCGACACAGCCAGCACGAGCCCCGAGGCCAGGGCCACTCTCTGCACCGTGGAGTACGCCATGGTCGCTCACAGGTGCAGGTGCAGATTCCCGCAGGAACCGGAACCGGAACCGCAACGTGGGCTGCAGCTCCCCAGCGAACCGCGGGCGGCGCGGACGGCGTCGCGCGAGGGACAAGGTGCGCGAGGCGCCTGCGTCTCCACTTCGCGGTCCGGAGCCGACCTGCTCCTCCTGCGTGGTTCCCCGTCGTTGTAAATGGACCCGCGCCATCCCATTTATACTAACCAGAAACTCCTCCTCCTCCTCCCTCACCATCTGTCACCCAGCCCTGAGCATTCCACCACCTGCACATTCTGCAGTCAGTGCCCTTCCAGCCGCACTTAACACACTGCGCTGCACCCACCCTTAGAGCACGCCTCGATTGCCTCCTCACTGCCATGAACTCAGTGTTCCAGCTTTCACTCAGGCCCCTCACATTCATTCTCCGTTTGCAGCCAAAGGAAATAATGCTAAAACGCAGGACTTATTCTCTCGCTAAAACTTTTCAATAACTCCCCATTGTCTTAAGAACAAGCGTCAAACTTTTTCTATGACCTTAAGGCCTTGCATGGTCTGGTCTTACTAATGCTGCTTCCAAGCTAGATGGTTTGCTATTTCCCCAGCATACTCCTTGTTTTCAGAGGACCTTTACTTGTTCTGTTCCCTCTGCTGGAAAATCCCTGATGCCATCTCCACCTGTCAAAAACTTCTCTGAAGAACAGCTCAAAGACACTACCCTGATGAAGCTTTTTCAGTTAGCCTCACTTCCTCTACAATCCCACCGTTCTTTGTTACCGTCTGTATTCAATCGTGTAACAAACATTTTTTAGTTTTTACTATGTATCAAACCCTGAACTTGGCACTACAGAGTCTGACGAATAAGATGGGTTCCCTCATGGGGCAGATAGGTATCTAAACGAGAAAATACCGAAGTGTTCTGGACCCTTGAGCAGTCAGCTGAACTGGAAGGAGGAAGAGTGGAAAAGCTCCTTAGAGAAGGTGAAATTTAAGTTAGTTTTGAACAATGAGTAACTTCTAGGCGGACAGATGGGAGGGTTTAGAAAGGTATTCCCCAAAAAGGGCGCAAAGAAAGCAAAGGCATGAAAGCTTGAAGCTTCCTGGTGTGTTCAGAAAACTATCAGTAATTCATTTTGGCTAGGCCATAGAGTTGATGACAGGACACAAAGTGATGAGACTGCAAATACACGCAGGAGCTAGATTGTGAAAAGCTTAGATAGAACTTCAGTTAAACATGGCAGATGTGACACACGCATTCATCTTTGCTTTCCCCAGACACTTCCCAAAAACGAAAATAAAGAGATAAAGTATATAAACTATAAGACTAAAGAGAATGGTAGAAAAGATGACAGTAGGTGAGAAATGTCAAAAATTGTGTAAGACGCACTGCAACACTGTCCAATAGAAATACGATGCTAGCCACATCTGTAATTTAAAATTTTCTAGTAGCCACATTTTGAACATAAAAATAGGTAAAATTAATTTTAGTAATATTTTTATTTAAACTAATATATCTAAAATATCATCATTTTGAAATGTGTAGCACTAGTCAGCCACATTTCAACAGCTCAGTAGTGTGACAAGTTGGCTACCATATAGGATAGTGCAGGTGTACAGTACAAAAAGTTAAGTGCTGACAGAGGGAAAGCTTATAAGAAGCAAATTAATTTGCCCCTGGGAACCTATATAGTCTTAGGAATTGGAGGCACTGGGTTTCTTTAAATACAGGGGTGTGGAATGAATGGGGCTGACTGAAGAAGGATTGGTTGAAAGTCGGGTTAAGAAGCAGTTGGTAGGTATCTCCTAAATCTCTTTCCTCAATTCATGTGGTTGCCCCTATTGGCTTCACTCAAGCATCGTTATCATTGATGTCATCAACATCAACATATTGAGTACTTACTATGTTCCAGGCATCTTACATATCATAATTCAATTGATTCTCCCAACAACTTCACGAAGTAAGCCATATTATTATATACCCATTTTATAGATGAGAAAACCAATACACAGAAAGCTTAAATAACTTGCCAACAATTATACAGTATAAGTTGGAGACTCTGATTTGAACCCAGGCATGCTTACTGCAGAACTTGCCCTCTTAGTTACCAGTTTTACTCTCTGGAGATGTTAAATCAGAGAGCTATGGACTCCTGGGCAACAGATGAGCTTAGGGAGAAGGTCACTAATGGGATGTGGCCTCTAAGAGGTGCAGAAGAGTCTGGAATGACCCCTAAAATTGTGGCTTGGGTGACTGGGATAGACATTTATTCTACATAATAAGATTTTGAGAACAGAAGAATCAGATTTGTGAGAATGGTGATGAGTACAGATTTTGACTAGTTGAATTTGAAGTTGCATTAAATATCCATATAGAGATATCCAGTTGGATATGTGAGTCTGAAGTTTGGAAGAGATGTTTGGGCTAGAAACAATATGGAAGTCATCAGCCCATCAATAGTAAATGAAGTCTGGGAGAAGATTGGCAAGAGTCCTCATGTAAAGTACTAAGAGGCCACAATGGAAACCTAGCTTACGACATTAAGTTAAAGTTTCCATGTATGAGGATAGACACGAGGTGGAAATGAAGATAGTGATCCAAGTGTTAAAATCACGAATGAATAAGGAGTCACTGCAAGGTTGGAAGGTGACAGGAACAGAGGATGTAATGAGCAGCCAAATGACATGCTCTTCTATGAAGCTGTGGTTTTTAAAGGAAGAAGGGGAAGAAGCAATATGGAATCAGCCAAGGGGAACAAGTTGGACTTTTATTCTATTGCCAGGGTTTAAGCTGTGGGAAGAAAAATAGCTCTTACTTAGAGAGAACTGCAAGGGAAACAGAGCCCAGAGGAAATAGCCCAGTTTTCATTAGAACAAAAAAGTTAAGAGAAACTTCAAAGAAGTAGAGGATGCAGGAGTTTTTCTGATGTTGGACCTTTCGTCCATAGGCACAGTATGCGGGAGGTTTGAGAAGTCAAAGACGGGTAGAAGGTGGAGTCAGAGTAAAATGTGTACTGAGCAATGTGGGCAAGGAGCCTGGGGCAGCTAGGGCTGGGACCTGGGAAGGCTGGTGGCTCTTGTGGTTGGGGACATTGTGGAGTCAGGAATGCACTATAATTTAAGACCTCTTGAAAAACTTACGTCTTACCCCTGAAGTAAGGATTTCGTTTTTCCAATAAAATACTAGTGGAGCACTGAGATCGGAAGTCTGATGGCTAGAGGCTAAAGAAGGAGCAGATGACAAGAAAGTAAAGATGGCAAGTACAGCTCACTCTGTATGGAGCTTGCACGAAAAGAAAAGATTAAAGGCCCAGTGATAACTTGACGGTGTCCAAGTGTTGAGGGAGGGTTGTTCTTTCCTAAGGGAAAGCATGTTTATACAAGCATGTTTATACATTTAGGGGGAAAACATCAGAAAGGGGGAAATGGAAAATATAGGCGCAAAGGGGAACCAATGTTGGAGCAAAGCCCAGATTCTGGAGCAGATATAGGGGCCAGACATTGGGAACCCAGCAGTAGGGATCAGCTTAGTGGAAAAAAGATGGGAGTGAGTTCAGGCGACATATAAAAGGAGCGGTTCAGCGACAGCAAACCAAAGCGGTTCATTTCTCATTGCCTCAGTCTTCTTGGTGAAGGATATGTTCAGGCCGTTATCTGAGAAAGGGTGGGGTGGGAGAAGACTTTCTGAGCGTGGTGAAAGTTTGGGAATGGATAACAAGGTATTCAGAAATCACTCCAGCTTGGCAAAGGGGCTCCCTTTGGAGCTAAAAGACAACCAGGGATTGATTGCCTGTTCTGTCCCTGGAGACTAATGCCATCTTTCAACCAGCCCATTCTGGGCTGGACCTGGCGTCCCCAAAGCATCCCTTGAGACTGGCAGTCTCCAAGAGACCCATTCTAGAAGGCTGAAGGTGGGCAAGGGAGGGGAGACTGAGAGGTCTGTAGGGATCGGTTACCTCAATTATCTTGTTACTAGATCAAAGGGAAAACTGAGGTCTACAAAGGGGAAAAGATCTTTTGTGAATCACCCTGATCATTTGTGGCTGCACTAGGACCGAAACACAGTTTCTCCAACTCTGAGACCAGGAGAATTCTCCACCATCTCACATTGTTTCCACTGTGCCTGCCAGTTCTTTTGACCAGCAAAGAGGAAACAGTCTTCAAAAGTAACAGCTAGACCCTTTGTTTGCTGAGTTTAAGGAATCTCTTACTTCCTCGTATCCTTTTCCTATCTGACAGCCTGTGGGACAGTGCCCCAGAATGCTTATCATTGTGAGCTGGAAGACTTGGTCTGTGAAATCAACCC
>RJWJ010002937.1:6651-92851 GCA_004363605.1 Indri indri
TGTATGGGACTATAGGAGCACCAAGGTGCCAGTCTTTTCTCCAAGTTGAGGACATTCAGGGCCTGAGGGAAGCACTACTTGTTGCAGAGCAAGTTCAGTGACAAGTGAGGGTCCCAGAAGACTTGAAGGCAACTTTTGAGCATGAAACCGGTATTTGTGGTGACTTTTTCAACATCACATCTTCAATGTATTAAAATTACAAACAGAAAATCCTAACATTTCCTTAGGCTGTGAAATGCAAATTACTAATCTTATTTTATTTATAAATCTGGTCATTCTCAGCTATCATTTTGATTAGTCTCATACAGCCTCATTTATGAACTGAAATTCCCTTAAACATTTTAAACTGCATTTATACATGTAGAATCTAACTTTATTTTTTAGCATTTGTCTGCCTTATTTAAATAATTTTCATAGATGTATTAAATGCCTACATTTCTCCTAAACTTGTAAGTTCTCGTCATTCCAATTATGATCACAAACTTTTGAAAATCTCAAACTTTTCAACTTGAAATCACTATCAAAATCAAATACATATTTTACATTGGAATGAGACTTATCAGATACTCTACCATGCCAAATTTTCTTACAATTACATAAAATATCAAACAGATTATTTGTAAACTCAACACAAAAACAGAAATTCTCTGGTTTCTAACTGCTTTATGATTCCCATATATGACACAATCTTCCAGGTTAAAGACACCTGCCCCCCTCCCGCCCCCAGGAAACAGTCCATTCCAAGGCATTAGAGGTGACCACACTGCCTGAAAGTGCCTAAGGACTAGAGATGACGGCCATCTGAGGTCTGGGTATTCTCAAGCAACAGCGACAAGCTGGGCTTTTTTTTTCTGCTTGCTCAACCCATGCTCGAGTCCAGCTCAGGAACTAGAGTGCAAGAAACCCACCAACCGGTTCTCTAGTCCAATTCTGGTCTGCAGCCCCCAACCGGGGACTAGCATGCATCTGTGCAGTGCTGCCTTGAGTCCTCTAACTCTGCACATTCTTCCTCTTTTAAGCACTATTATTATCCCCATATAACAGATGAGGGAACTATTGAGACTGCTTAACCGATGGAGCAGCTTCGATTCAAAACTCAGGAAGGATCCAGGACCTGCATTCTCTTGACCCTTGGAGTTACACCAGAGGCCCTGAGAACTCCGAGAACCAGACTGGGGCTGAAAGCTCCTCTCCCCTGGTGGTTTCTTTCCTGACACCCACTGCCCTCTGGATAATCCGAATTTCTATGTACCCCCCTACCACTCCCATCTTTGTGCTGCTAGCACGCTGGGCGGCCGGTGTCTCCCAGTTCCCCCTCCCCAGGCTCTGAACTCTCTCCTCTTTCCTTCTCAGCTTCGAGATCTCTTCCTCGGGAAGACCTCCCAGACATCCTGGTTTAGGGTCCTCTGGGCTCCCGCTGAGGGGACAGGCTGTGCTTCCCCTTCGGTCTCTACCATCAGGCCCCAGAAGAGTCCCAGGACCAGGCCCTCGCAGGGACGAGACCAACGCGCTCGGTCCAGGGCCTGGCACGAGGGGGTGCTGAAAGGGGGCCAGGCCTGGTTTCCAGACGACGGTCATGAGACCCCGGAGTCCTGGGCACGTTCCTCACAAAGGCCTTGTTCACAGGCGTGGAAACGGAGTCCCGAAGAGGGGCGCGGAATGGCTGACCTGGGCTAACATCCAGCTCCGTGCCTTTAACCGGCTGCGTCCGGCCAGGAGTCCAGAGGCTGGTATGCGGGGTCGTGACCTAGGAATGGGCAGGCTCGAAGCGCGCTGGGCTCCGGAGACCACAAGCGGACAGACCCCAGCGGCGTCTGGACGGCCAGCGGCCACCGCTGACTGGGCGCTCGGTCCGTCCTCAGACCACAGCTGCCGAGAGGCCTCACGGGCCAAGCGCGCCGGCAGCGCCTCTCGCGCGAAAGTGGGAGCGCCAGCGGGCGAGCGTGGGCGGGGCCGGAAAGAGGTGCGTTTCAAAGTGGTAATAGATGATTTTCTTGTCCAATAGGATTGAAAATATGCCTCCCTAACTGGCAGACCGCGGAAGTAGGGGAGGTGGCGGCCAATGGAGACGCGCGGGGGGCAGTGCTGAGGCCTCCGGAGCGGAAGTGGGTTGCTGTTGAGGCGGCGGCGTCTTGCCTGAGGGGTTCTCCTCAGTGGCTTGGAAAGGTGCTTCCTCTTTCAAGTGCGTTGGTTGCTGCGCCCGCGGACCAAACCAGCTGTAAGTAAGGCCAGACTTCTCGGAAAGGGTGCGGCAACTCAGGGCCCGGGCAGATGTGGGGTTCAGGCGGCTTCGCGGCCTGCAGAGGCCTTGGTGCCTGCCGCTTAGGGTGCCGCGTTGCGCGGCTCGACCCAGCTGAGGCCCCATAGCCCAGCCGGGCCTCCTCGGGACCTCGGACCACCTCTGCCCGCTCCGCACCGCCATCCGCGGGTGCGCCGAGCCCAGTTTGGCGCGGGCAACGGAAATTGGGAGGTCTCCATCTGGTTTTCTGCTCACTCTGGCGGGCCGCGGCTGTGTGGCTTAGTCCGTAACCTAGGAAGGGAAACCGAGGCTCAGGGAGGGGTAGGGACGCGCCCAAGGTCACTTGGAGAGTCAGGGCGGGCCGTTCGGTGGAAAACCTGGGCAAGGTTTTTGTTCTCCGCTGACGATGCCTCCTTTGTGTGCTCCCGCTGCCGCCCCACCATCGCGGAGCCTGCGAGTTTGCCGGGGTGTCTGGGCTGCGTGGCGGAACCTTTTCTCGTCTGGGATGGGGTGGATGCAGGCCTAACCCTGGGAGCGCCGAGCTCGAGACCTAGAACTTAGTAGGGAGTAGGGCCTCAGCTTCCGGGAGTGCTTCTCGGCCGGTCGTTGGTGAAATGTGTGACAGCGACCTGCGGCCCAACTCTCTACCCCTCGGGCCCTTCACCTCCCTAGCGCGCCTGTAGATAGGTGTTCAAAAATTTTAGATTCCCAAGACACGAAACACAATACCTGTCGAACACCACTTTTCCACCTCTTGATTCATCGAGGGAGGAGGGAAAAGGATAGAGCTTGGGCAAGCTGTTTTTGTAGGGTTTTGAGTTTTTGTCTCATGCTTGTTGGTGTCCATGGATGGTCACAATCTTAATCTCTGTTATGCTCCTGCACCAAGTTCTTTAGCGAGACCTAGGGTCTCCGCTCTGGAGCTTTGCATTCAACTTAGGCTGCCCAATTGGTTGGGGAAACTGAAGCCCAGAAAAGTGAGGTGGCCTACTGAAGGTCACACAGACAGCTAGTAGGTGGCAGACCGAGTCTAGTTCCTGACTGTGGGATTAGGCCTCTAACTTCAGTGACTGGAATTCTGAGACAAATGGCAATGAAAGGCAGAGATGTTGAAGGGAATTCTTTTGTGTTTTTCCTGGTGATTTGCTTTTTAATGGACAGGGAGACATTGGGTTCGGTTTTACCTAGAGTTTGAGGTGAAATGGGAACAATTGAATGGGAAAGATGTGTTACTTGAACTTGAGCTACCAACTCTGATTCAGAAATCTTCTAATACAGTGTTTATTAACCTTTTCTTAAATTATCACCTTGTGAGGAGCTTTTTAGGCATTGTTGTCCTAATCATTCCCCTCCATGAAATTTTAATGCCACCTGTAAATTTATATATTTTTACATAATGTGTGTATGTCTGTGCTTTGTACAGAAAATGAGTAAGTTTTTTTGTTCTCTTTAACAGTGCGGTGTTAATATTCTAAGTCAGCATATTTTTTGAGGTCTCTGTATGCCTAACTTTCTGCTTGGAATACAGCAGTAAACAAAATAGTTACGGTGGCCAGGCCTGTTATCCTAGCACTCTGGGAGGCTGAGGCGGGAGGATCCTTTGAGCTCAGAAGTTCGAGACCAGCCTGAACAAGAGTGACACCACATCTCTACTAAAAATAGAAAAAATTAATGGGGTGTAGGAGGCTGAAGCAGGAGTATCGCTTGAGCCCAAGAGTTTGAGGTTGCAGTGAACTATGGTGATGCTACTGCACTCTAGCCTAGGCCACAAAGAGACTGTTGGGGAAAAAAATTGTTACAGTGCTGGCCTTCCTGGAACTGAGTGAGGGTGGAGGGAATGAGAGAGAATGCTGGCAATCAGAACACAGGCGTACCTCCTTTTATTGCACTTCATGGACAGTGCGTTTTTTACAAGTTGAAGGTTTGTGGCGACCCTGAATGGAGCAAGTTTGTCAGTGCCATTTTTCCAACAGCATGTGCACGCTTGGTGTTTCTGTGTCACATTTTGGAGATTCACAATATTTCGAACTTTTTCATTTTTTTTTAATATCTGTTGTGGCTTGTGATCAGTGATCTTTGATGTTACTATTTTAATTGTTAATGGGGTGCCATGAAATGTGCCCATATAAGATGTGCCCACATAATCGATAAATGTGTGTTCTGACTGTTCCAGCTGATCAGCTGTTTCCAGTTGTCTTCTTTTCAGGCCTTTCTATTCCCTGAAACACAATAATACTGAAATTCGGCCAAAAATAACCCTACAGTAACCTCTAAGTGTTCAAGTTCATCTCTTACTTTAAATCAAAGGCAAGAAATGATTACACTTAATGAGGAAGGCATGTCCAAAGTTGAGATAGGCTGAAAGCTAGGCCTCTTGGGCCAAACAGTTAGCCAAGTTGTGAATGCAAAAAAGAAAAGTTCTTTAAGAAAATTGAAAGTATTACTCCAGTGCACACATAAGAAAGAGAAACAGCCTTGTTGCTGACCAACCAAACCAGCCAGGACATTCCCTTAAGCCAAAGCCTAATCCAGAACAAGGCCCTAATTCTCTTTAATTCTTTGACGACCCAGGTAAAGAAATTACAGAAGAAAAGTTTGAAGCTAGCAGAGATTAGTTTTTGAGGTTTAAGAAAAGAAGCTGTTTCCGTAAGAGAAGTGCATGCTGAAGCAGGAAGTGCTGATATAGAAGCTGCATCAAGTTATGCAAAAGATCTAGCTAAGATCATTGATGAAGGTGGCTACACTAAACAGCCAGTTTTCGATGTAGACGAAACAGCCTTATATGGGAAGAAGATGCCATCTAGGAGTTTTATAGCTAGAGAGAAGTCAGTGCCTGCCTTCAAAGCTTCAAAGGACAGGCTGACTCTTGTAAGAGGCTAATGCAACTGACTTTAAGTTGAAGTCCATGCTCATTTACCATTCCGAAAATCCTAGGGTCCTTAACAATTATGTTAAATCCACTCTGTCTGTGGTCTGTAATGGAACAACAAAGCCTGGATGACAGCACATCTGTTTACAGGATGGCTGACTGAATATTTATTTATTTATATATTTTTAAAATCAGCTTTTCCTGATCTGGTCAGCAATGTTTATTATAATTCAAACATTAAAGATAATATAAGATAATTTAAAAATTATTCTTTCTAAGCACAAAACATTTTGCAACTTTTTGTGTGAATTTGCATTATAAACTACTATGCTTTAATTCCAAATGAAAGACTCAAGTACACTTTTCTACCTAAGCTTCATTAAATGGTTAATATGGTTCGCATTTCAAGTTTCCACTTAGCAAGATCTTTGGATACATAAAATATTTCATCTCTCAATTTTAAAACGGTGGTTTACTGAATATTTAAAGCCCCCTGCTGAGACCTGCTGCTCAGAAAAAAAGATTCCTTTCAGAAGATTACTGTTCATTGGCAATGCACCCAGTCTCCTAAGAACTCTGATGGAGGTGTATAAGAAGATTAGTATTTTCATGCCTGTTAACACAACATTTGTTTTGCAGCCTGTGGATCAAGGAGTAATTTTGATTTTCAAATCTTTAGAGAGATGTTCTGCGAGGTTATAGCGGTCATATATAGTGATTCTTCTGATGGATCTGAACAATGTAAATTGAAAACTTGGGAATGATTCACATTTTAGATGCCGTTAAGGACATTCGTGAATCATGGGAAGAGGTCAAAATATCATCATGAACAGGAGTTTGGAAGTAGATTCCAAACCTCACGCATGACTTTGAAAGGTTCAAGACTTCAGAGAAGGAAGTGACTGTAGATGTAGCAAGAGAACTAAAATTAGAGGTGAAGCCTGAAGATGTGACTGAATTGCTGTAATCTCATGATGAAACCTGAACAGATAAGGAGGTGCTTCTTATGGATAAGCAAAGTAATTTCTCGAGATGGAATCTACTCCTAGTGAAGATGCTGTGAACATTGTTAAAATGACAACAAAGGATTTAGAATAGTATATAAAGTTAGTTCATAAAGCAACGGCAGGGTTTGAGAGGATTGACTTCAGTTTTGAAAGAAATTCTGTGGCTAAAATGCTGTCAAACAGAATCACGTGCTACAGAGAAATCTTTAATGAAAGGAAAGCTGTCAATCGATACGGCTAACTTCGTTGTCTTATTTTAAGAAATTGCCACAGCCACCCAGCCTTCAGTAACCACCACCCTGATCAGTCAGCAGGCATCAACATCAAGACGGGACCCTCCACTAGCAAAAAAGATTACACCTTGCTGAAGGCTCAGATGATCATTAGCATTTTTTAGCAATAAAGTATTTTTAATTAAAAATGTACATTGTTGGCTGGGCGGGGTGGCTCATGCCTGTAATCCTAGCACTCTGGGAGGCAGAGGCAGGAGGATCGCTCGAGGTCAGGAGTTCGAGACCAGCCTGAGCAAGAGCGAGACCCCGTCTCTACTAAAAAATAGAAAGAAATGATCTGGACAGCTAAAAAAAAAAATATATATATATAGAAAAAATTAGCCGGGCATGGTGGCGCATGCCTGTAGTCCCAGCTACTCGGGAGGCTGAGGCAGAAGGATTGCTTGAGCCCAGGAGTTTGAGGTTGCTGTGAGCTAGGCTGATGCCACGGCACTCACTCTAGCCTGGGCAACAAAGCGAGACTCTGTCTCAAAAAAAAAAAATGTGCATTGTTTTTTAGACATAATGCTACTGTACACTTTATAATCTCTGAGTATGCCTGTGTCAATAGTACGGGAAGTATGGCAAGAGATGGGACTGGAAAAGTAAGCAGGTGCCAGATAACAAGAGGTCTTTGGTGTGCCCCCATGTTAAGGAGTTCAGAATTTATCTTAAGGCCAAGTGTGAAACACTAAAGTAAATTTTAATATGGGAAGTAACACAGAGTTGTGTTTTAGAAAAATCACTGTGCTATGAGAAGAATGGATTAGAAAGGTAGACAAGGCCAGGCAAGGTGGCTTACACCTGTAATCCTAGCACTCTGGGAGGCCGAGGTGGAAGGACCACTTGAGCTTAGGAGTTGGGAGACCAGCCTGAGCAAGAGCGAGACCCTGTCCCTACTAAAAACAGAAAAAGTTAGCCGGGCATGGTGGCGTGTGCCTGTAGTCATAGCTAGCTACTCAGGAAGCTGAAGCAGGAGGATTACTTGAGCCCAGGAGTTTGAGGTTGTGGTGAGCTATGATGATGCCACTGCATTCTAGCCAGGGTGACAGATCAAGACTCTGTCTCCAGAAGGAAAGAAAGGTAAGCAAGATTAGTGACCATGGGACCAGTTAGGAAGAGAGAGGAGGGTAGCTGAGACTGGGGTAGTGACTGTGGGAACAGAACTTGATGTCAGAAATCACCAGTTGTAGCAGTTCTTCACTGGCAGTTTACTTAACTGGCTATTGGCAAAGCCCATGGATGATAGTTTGTAGCCCTACAAATTTCTGAAAATGATGTGGGGTGCTGCTTGATAAAAAATCGGTAAACAAAGTAATTGATGTGCTATATAAAAATGGCTTTGTGTGTTTATGTGTTATTGGTATCTTAGTCCATTTTCTGTTGCTATAACAGACTACCACAGACTGGGTAATTTATGAAGAAAATAAGTTTATTTGGTTCATGGTTCTGGAGGCTGGCAAGTCCAAGGTTCAGTGGCCACATCTGATGAGGGCCTTCGTTTAGTGGAGCATCACATAGAGAGAGGTGAGACAGAGAAGGAAAAAGGAGGCCTAACTCCCAAGATAGTGGCATTAATTATTAATTCATGAGGGCTCTTGGTCAACCTCTTTTTTTTTTTAATCTTTTTAATTAATTACTTTTTTTTTTTTTTTGGTAGATACAGGGTCTCTCTCTCTCGTCCAGGCTGGAGTCAGTGACTCAGTCATAGCTCACTGCAACCTTGAATGCCTGAGCTCAGGTGATCCTTTCACCTCAGCCTCCCGAGTAGCTGGGACTGTAGGTGCGTGCCACCATGGTCGGCTAATTTTTAAAAAAAATTTTGTAAGGATGAGAATCTCACTGTATTGCCAGGTTGGTCTTGAACTCCTGACCTCAAGTGATCCTCCCACCTTGGCCTCCCAAAGTGCTGGGATTACAGGTGTGAGCCTGCCCCGAGCCCTGATCGCCTCTTAAAAGATTGTACCTCTCAACACTGTTACAGTGGCATTCAATTTCAAAATGAGTTTTGGGGGGGACATTCAAACCATAGCATCAGTATCTCCTTTCAAAATGATTTATCTACATCTTTCACTGATTCATGAATTAGGAATCTTTGAAGGAGTCTTCTGTATAATGGTGGCTCATGTAGAGTATTACATGGTTGATTCTTTATTAAGATATATTAATCATTCACATGTGTACTCGTAACATGTTTTTTCTAAATATCTTGTTTCTCAGCAGGATTTGGGGAATTATAGAACAAGGTGTTTTGAGTTTCCTCTCTGAGGAGGAAGACCCCAGAGCACAGATACTGCTATACCCTGAGGTTGGAGTTCAAGAAAAATGAGATATGTGCATAAAATGGAGGATGCTGTTGCAGGCATCTGCAGTTTCCTTTGGATGTGTTTTTTTTCCAGGCTTAAATAAGAATTGGCAAGTTTATTGAATACCACACTATGAAGGGTGGGAGAGGCCTGGAAACTTTTCAAAATGAGTATTATCAGTACCTTGCTCAGCAAAAGAGAAATTGTGACTGTATAGTTTTCCTGGAGTGTTATTTTTAAACTACATGGTTTCCTGGTGCACCCACTAGAGTACATTAGCTGCAGAATGTATTGATAGCTGAATAAATTGATTTGCTGTGTAGATTTATTTGACGTATATATATTTAAGATTAAAGAATGTCTGCTAAATGACAACTTTTTATTTGGGGATTCTAATAGCAATTCTTTTCTGGTGTTAGGAATGTGACTCAGTTGTCTATGGAAGTTACCCTTGGTTTATGATATATCTACTGTTGAGTGAGTCTCTACTTACTATACTATCTCTTACAGAACCACCTGCCAAGTAGTTGTGGTTAGCCCCATACTACTCATCATCAGGTACAAGGAGAGCAGGGTCACTTTCCCAAGGTCACACAATTAGCAGAGCTATCGTCTTAACCCCTACCTAGCTAACTATGAATTTGTTCCTTTCGTTGGGCTTTGCTACATCATTCACTTTTTTCTGTGGTTGGAAAGCATATGACCAATGTTTCTAGCAGCTTCAAATAGTAAAAATAAAACTGAAAAGTCAAGAATATTATCATTATTTTTACCCAAGAGGGATCTGATTATAAATATTCTGAAGAAACTTAATTGTTCCTGAGTTTTTCCCTTTCCCCTCAGAGAGGGGAAGTGTCCTTAGGGCCTAGGCATTTCTCTGCTGCACCTCATCTCTTTAGCCAAACCGTTGCTAAATTCTACTGCTTGCTGTGGCAGTATTCTTTGTAATGTATACTAAGATTCGCTTCCTTTCTAAGCACCTTTTTGACATCTTCCAGTGTTTATTTTGGCCTCCTACTTGTAGGTTGAAAATGCTTCAGGTAGAGATGTTGCCTCCTGTTCTCCCATGCTGATCATCTGTCATTGTTTTCCCCAAGAGATGGGGTCTCATGGTGTTGTCCAGGCTGGAGTGCAGTGGCTCTTCACAGGAACAGTGTGCACTGTAGCCTTGAACTCCTGGGCTCAAGCAATCCTCCTTCCTCAGCCTCTGGAGTAGCTGGGGCTGCAGGAGTGGGCTCTGATCATCTGTTTTTAAGTCTCCCTTTGTTTCCTTTTGGTGACTAATTTTACTTGCAATGTAAAGGCTCTATTTCCCCCATCTTTGAAATTCTTTTTCTTTCTCAAAAACACCCTGCTATCTCTTTCAAACAACTGATGACGCTGATAATTTAATTTCAGTGGGAAAAAATCCTTGCTTATTTACATGTTTGTCCCCAGTACTGCGCTAAGGGGAGGGGATGCCATGGTAAATAATCAATTTGGGGTTAAATGTTTATTGTGTTAAGGGAGTACAAAGAAATGGTTAAATCAGGACTTGGAGGAGTGAGAGAAATGGAAATATCCTTTGAGGTGGGCCTTGAAGGATGAGCAGAAATTTTCCCAAAGTAGAATTCCAAAGTAGGGTGGAAATGGCAGGAACCTTGACCGTGTATCAAACTATGGCACTATGGTAGGAAAGAACCTAGAGTGGATGACTGGCATCCTGGGTACCTGCAGTATAGCACAGTTCTGCTGCAAATGATGGTTTGGAAGCATGAATTTGTTCTAATGAGATTGATGTATTAGGGAACAACTTGAACGTAATGGGAATTTTTAGATTCTGCAAAATTTCATCTGTGAGAAATGTTAGGTGAATACAAATTTGAACCCAACAGACCAAGCCACGTAGACTGTATATACCTCAGTCGTCTACCAGCTACCTCAGTTGACTTCTTGTGTGTGAGCCACACCCCTGCACATCCAGTGTCAGAACATTCACCCTCCTCCCTGCACTTCTCAGTAATTCACAAGCTGCAAACCTTGGGAGCCCCAATTCCACCAGTAAGCTTTAGGGCCTTTTTCAAGGTAAAGTACCACAGTTATTTGTATTTCTTGACCGTTTAACATGTGTAGAACCATGCTGCCATTTTCCTTCGCTTCTTTTGTGTGAGTCAATGACAAAGGTTTTGAGTGCTGTGCCCCTAATTCCATTTTTTCCTCATAAAGCCTGTGGGTTTTTGCATTGTGAGATGATTTTTTTTTTGTAAGGAGCACATATGTCTGTAACTACAAGTGAAGCTGGAAAGGTAGAGGGGCGAGTTGGGAGAGGAGGTTAGCTACATGGAGTGAAGACTTTGGGCCATGCTCTGAAGGCAATGGTCGTGATCATTTGGGAGCATGTGCCATAATCTTGGATCTTTTGGAGCCATGATTTATTTATTTTTGAGATAGGGTTTCACTGTGCTGCCCAGCTAGAGTGCACTGGCATCATCATAGCTCACTGCAACCTCAAATTCCTGGGCTCAAGCGATCTTCCTGCCTCAGCCTCTGCAGTAGATGGGACTACAGGTGTGTACCACCATGCCTGCCTAATTTTTCTGTTTTTTGTAGAGATGGGTCTCACTCTTGCTCAGGCTGATCTCAAACTCCTAGCCTCCAGCAATCCTCCTGCCTCTGCTTCGGCCTCCCAAAGTGCTGGGATGACAGGCATGAGCCACCACCATTGTGCAGGCCTTGTGAAGCTTTTAACCTCCACACGCTCACCCAATGTTCTTCCTTCTGCTCCCTCCCCTTCCTGTTAGAGCACTCCTATTGTTGAAGGTGTCTGTGAAGCTTTATCTTCCCTGGAAGCCATGGCCATCTTAGTTTACTTTCTAGATAAAGTGTTGAGGCAGAGGGTCTGGATTAGGGCTTCTGCTGCAGCTTATGGGCCTGGTGCTGGATCCCACTGCCAAAGTGAAGGTCCCTAGAGAATTGGGTGTGGCTCCCCTTTGGCGACTGCATGTGTCAGTTCATGAGCCAGCCCACAGATGCATCTGACTAAGGGCAGAGGGAATGCCTGTGCTGAGGAGCCCAGGGGCACTGCTATTTGAGATCACCACCCCCTCTGGTGTACGCTTGGGGGAGTTCCCATTGTGGGGCACTGCTCAGCTGCTCTCTGCTGGTATGGGTCAAAGAATCAGATCTGTAAACTTCTGACCACCACCCCCATCCCAACTGACCCTGGGTTCAGGATACAGCAGAAGCATCTAAGCTTCCCAGCTGGCCTTCTCTGGCAGGCCGCATGTTCAGTGGCCATCAGTGTTGCAGCAGCCTAGCATGCCTGCCTCCTGTGCTGACCGTTTCTTTGGGGAAGGGTGGCAGGTTGTTGACGGCCTCCAGCCATCTCCAGGTAGATTTGCCCATTGGCCTCTGATGTCTTCTCTACCTCTGGAGGAGTGGTTTCTTAGGTTTCCATCATTTCCTTCCTTTTTCCTGGCCCCGGGAATTACTGTGTTTGTATCAACCCCAAATCCCAGGCCACCTCAGCTGAAAAATATGAAGGCCAAAGGCCCCCTCGGGATTTCAGTTGTGGCCTAATTGCGGGTGGCGGCTTCACCACCACCACCACCACCATGGGTAATCGTGTCAGACCCTGGTTAGACAATAAATTTGTGTAAGGCTTCGTCACATCTACTCAGCATCTAAACATGCCTCACTGCCTCTCTAAGCGTAGTCCACTGCTTTCTCCATGACCAGATTATTTCATCTAGTCCCTGCAAAAACCTCAGAGGAGACCAATGTTCAAGGGCCCTGAGGCTTCTTTAGAAATAAGTAACTCTGGGAGAGGGCTGCCCTGTCATTACCTGTGTGCTGGCTTTCTTTGGCCTCCTCTCTCTTAGTTCTCCTCTAAGTCTAAGCAGTCATGATTATCTACATCCTGCCAAATCTTTTCTGGAAATGAAAAGAGCCTTGCTGAGAGCCAGAAACATTTGTTCTAGTTCTCTTGGGGGTGAAGGTTTGCATTGCTCTTATTTAGTAGCACTCACACTTGTAAGAAGATGTATGTTTTTGGCCCTTCTGATATAATACATATTTATTACTTAATTTATTGATCATCTTTCCAGTTAGAATATAAGCTCCATGAGTGGGTTTTTTGTTGTTCCCACACTCTATTTCTGGCCCCTGGAGAAGTGCCTGACCCAGACTAGGCACCTGTAAATAGTTACTGAATTAATCAGTTGATGGCGTTGCCTTCATGGTGCTAGGAACCATACTGGGTGCTTTCATTCAGCAGCCACTGTTCCAGAGAACAGCTACAGGATGAGAGATGTTTTTCTCACATTAAAGATATGGACACTGAGGCACAGAGATCAAGTATTTGTGCAAGGCAACAGGGCTTAAATGGCCAGCTGCATACTTGCTGACTACTTACCATGCACCCTTATTTGTATAATAAGCACAAGGCTCATGTTTTTCTCAAGGCAGCGGCACAAAGATCCATTTATGAAGCTCTGATGTGAAAGCTATTGGCAGCTTTCAGGGTTTGTGCCCAGTTTCTGGAGGGCAGGTTGTATAGGGTATCGGAAATTGCTGTCAGCCTTGGGGCTTTTTTCGTTCAGTCTGGTTTTTTTTTTTTTTTTTTTTTTTAACATGGGGTCTTATAATGTCCAGGCTGATCTTGAACTCCTGCCTTAAAGTGATCCTCCTGCTTCAGCCTCCTAAGTAGCTGGGGCTACAGGCACAAGCTACGACACCCAGCTCTGCCTTGGGAATTTTTGACATTCTTTACAAAAGTAGTTGGATAGTACACCACAGTCTTTAAAATATTCTTGCTCTTTAACACACATTCTGTAATTCTACTTTTGAAATTTCATTTAGGGAAATAGTTAAAATGGGAATGATTATATGTTTATGGCTTAAAGGGGAAAATGCAACCTAGGCAGTTGGTGCCAGCCAGTGCCCAGTCAGTCACTGATACATTGGCATTGCCTTGATGAAATTCTGCAGGATTTAGGCTTCTCTCTGCTGTTACCCTGCCACCATAAAGAGTCTACCCTGGCTGGCTCATCTAACTCACAGAAGACTGACACCCTTGCATCAGAATAGCCATTTATGAGTTTATAGTGAGAACTGTTTTATAGTTGCCACACAGGGTAAGTGACCCGATGTCCCTGCACATCCTGTTTGTAGGACAATGCACAAGGAGCCATGTTAGGGTCAAGAATGCTTGGTGATTGTGTGTAGAACCAGAGTGGGAGTCAGGGGAGCTGGGTCTCTTATTTTCAGTGAGTAATTGTATCAGACTCTGCTATCAGGAGGTTTGAGGGCTCTTTGTACCTGCTGTGGGGCTGTGCTAAACAGAAGAACTTCTCATCAGAACATCTCCCTTGGGATGTGCTGCAGAGTTGTGGCTTCCTTCTCTTTCTGGTGTGCACCCTCCCATGACCCACTTCTGCTGACTCCCTTTCTTTGCCCATGGGAATTCGATGGCGTAAGAGAAGGTGAGAGAATCACTTCCAGTTTAACATTCTTCCTGTTTCCTGCTTAATGATCGGTTTCCAACCATTATCAGACTCCTCTGATAATGGTATGTGTTGTACGCACTTGTATACATATATAGATGGTGTCTCACCTGTGGTTCAATTAGGATTTTTTTTTTTTACTTTACAATGGGTTTATGGGAATGTAGCCTCATTGTAAGTGGAGGAGCATCTATGCATCATATACATACATGCCATATATATTAATATATGTACTCACATGTGCATATGATTATATACGTCACACTCCTCCTAGAGCTTGAGTTGGGGATTGACATCTGAAGTGTCCATAAGAGCTTTATTAGAAAAAATAAACCTCTAACAATGGCAGAGCAATAAGTCTATATAAGAGCACAGAAAGCCCCATCTAGTCTCTTCTCTCCCCTGCACTCTTGCCACTACCTCCAAGCCACACAGCTTTCTTCTCACCTGGGTTACTCGGAGTCTCCTCCCTGGTCTATTAATATATTCTGACTTGTTCAGTCTCTCATCTGTCCTTACAGCACACAGGTGACACGGTCTCTCTAAATGCAGATCTCAACATGTCATCCCCATCCTAAAACTGTTGATCCTGCCCTTGGGGTGGTGTATGAGGCTTGCCCCCTTTGCTGTCCTTGTTTCTCTCACCCCTCCGTGCAGGGCTTGTCTCTTTCCTTTTGCCTAGCCTCACCAACCCAGATTGTTTCTTCACTAACTTGTTCTGTTGTTTTAGATACCTGTTCAGTGCAGCCTCCTCTAGGCCACCCAGCCTGATCCTCAGTACATTGGGTTTGGGGTGCAACTCCTTTGCTGCTGCTTGCATGTGCCTTGGTCACCAGTCTCCCACTTCCTGTGACCAAGCTCACTGGCTGCCTTTTAGTCCCCCAACCTGTGCATTGCAGCTGTTCACTGCATCTTCTTTCTTGAAATGCTGGTGTCCCTAGGTTCTCCTAGCTTTATTTCTGACTCTGTCATTCTCTTGTTTTTTTTTTTTTTTTTTTTTTTTTGAGACAGAGTCTTGCTCTGTTGCCTGGGCTAGAGTGCCGTGGCGTCAGGCTAGCTCACAGGAACCTCACACTCCTGGGCTCAAGCAATTCTACTGCCTCAGCCTCCCGAGTAGCTGGGACTACAGGCATGTGCCACCATGCCCGGCTAATTTTTTCTATATTTTTAGTTGTCCAGCTAATTTCTTTCTATTTTTTTAGTAGAGACAGGGTCTAACTCTTGATCAGGCTGGTCTTGAACTCCTGACCTTGAATGATCCTCCCACCTCGGCCTCCCAGAGTGCTAGGATTACAGGTGTGAGCCACCACGCTCAGCCCATCATTCTCTTTTATCTACCGCTCCAAATTTTCATGAATTCTGAAATCTCTACCTTCACCCCAGTTCTCGATCCTGAGTTTTCCAGCTGCCTGTGGACCTTGCTTCCTGTGTATCTCACATCCAGCATTTCTAAAACTACCCTTAACACGTGTTCCTTTTCTTCTTCCTCTCATTTGGATTTTTGGCATCAACTTCTATAGTGACCAGCTAGATACTTTGGCCTGAGTTGTTTCTCTTTCACCCTCCAGGCTTTAGGAATCCCTGGATTCTGGCCTTGCTGACCTTTCCCAGTCAGGAATGGCTGCTGCTCTATACCAGCTCTTCTTTTTTTAGTGGCAGGGGCATTGTCAACCACCCACTCTTACCCCAAGGCATTTATTCCTTCAATAAATATGAGTGTCTGCTTTGTGCAGTATCTTAGCTAGGTACAAATTAGACAAAGCCCTGCCCTTGTGGCACTTAAAGCAAGTGAGAGCACACTGGATCACTGCAGGATTTGCCTTGAGAAACTAAATGGGGGGCCAGGGTTGCCAAAGGAAGGTGGCAGCAAGGGATTCCTTTCTGGACATACTAAATTTGGGAAACCTGGAAAACATCTCAATATTCCATCTTGTTTATAGAATTAATACATCTGATTCTAGCATTAACATAGTATTTATTTAATAAGTATGGGTTCTGGTGTGCCCTAGGTTAAGTCCAGGCCCTGATGTTTACTAGTTGTGGACTTTGGCAAGTTACTTAATTCTTTCGTCATTCTTACCTGCCTTGTGTGTTAAGATGATGATTGTATTAGTACCTGCCTCCTTATTGGGTGATATGAGGAGTGTGTGAGATGGTATTTAGAAAGCACAGTGCCTTGTGCATAGATGTAACCTATAAATGCCAGCTATTATTAGTCCTATTATTCTGATGGCCTCTGTCACTTGCATGATCCAGGACCTTTCCCATGATCCCTAGCCTCTGTTTACACACTGTTCTTCCGAATCCCACCCTAGGGGTGGTCTGCTGGGAATGCTCCCTTCTTACCTCTGTGCCCTGCCTTCCCATTTCCTGTGTCCTCTCACTCTTGAGCCTTACTGTCCCCAAAAGAGAAAAACCAGATTTGAAATGAATTGCCATATTGGCCCAGGGAACAGAGAATGGGGAAGCTCCGGGAAACCTCCCAGGGAAGTAGTAATCTAGCTGGGCCTATAGGGATGCAGGGGCTGGTTTCAGAAAGTGGTGAGGAGTGTGCAGGTCAGGATAGCCACGGGGTATCTCTTCAACAGCCATATTTGAAAGCCAAAATACTAACGAAATAAGAGACTTATGGAATAACCAAGGTGTGTGCCTCAATCAGATTGTTTCCCTTTGCTTTGTAGGTAAATCTCTCCTTCCTCTGTCAATGACATTTTTGTGAGATTCTTCTAAGACACACTTTAGGTAATTTTTCAGGAAATAAAAAAGCTATATCATAGGTAGACACCCAAATGTTAGACAGTTCTTAACACCAGCATAAGCAATTCTTGGGACCAGTCATGCACGTTAGAACCCAGGAAATATGGTGGATCTGGGACCATTATGTAGTCTAAATCTACCATGATATGGTCTGAATGGTTTTATGAGTCCTAAGGAGATGTTGAGACACCTTCCAGTTCTGTTCAAACCAAGTAAACAGTCTTCATTCTAGCCAGAGCCTGCACCCTGAACGTCTGTATAAAGGTGAGCGCTTACTAGTTGAGGTGGTGCTTTAGATCAACTTTTTTTTTTAAAGAGACAGGTCTTTCTATGTTGCTCAGGCTGGTCTCATACTCGTGGGTTCAGGTGATCCCCCCGCCTCAGCCTCCCAAGTAGCTGGGATTACAGGCGCAAGGTACTGCACCCGGCTGCTTTGAGAAGCATTTGTACATTCTTGAGTGCAAGCACCTGTGGTCCCACAGTATGGGCTGGCCTAAGCTGTCGGGAGATGCAAGTCTACCTTTAGCAAGTGACACAGTGAAGAGGGTTAAACCATTCAGGTCAGGGTAGAAAATCAGGTACCCAGGGAGTAAGTGTATTTATGGTATGCCATTTTCTTGGAACCAGACCACTAAGTGTTCTAGAAAGAGGCTCAGCTGGGTTTGGCAGCCCCTTTGGGCTTCTCCTAGAAAATCTGCTCTGGCCTTCCCTTCTCCTCTTGTACTTGCTGTTATAACACCTGAGTGAGCTGCCTACCAGCACCCCTCCCCACCCTTCTCCCTCCACTAGATTCTGAACAAAAGCTGTGTTTACTCTGCTGTATCCTCATGGCAGAGGCTATACTGTGAATGAGGTAGGGAGGTTCCAGCCTGTTCTTAAAGTGGGGGTGGGATATGCTATCACCGCATCTTAGGGCTTGCACAGAGAGATGGAGCTGGGCACTGGGGTGGTGCACTTGGAGAGACTGAAAGCCTGGTGCTGGTGACAGTGTGGTGACATCAGCCCACAGACATTGGGCCTTCAAGTGTACCTGTACCATTCCAAGGGCTCTCTTTGTATTAACTCCTGGAATCCTTACACATCTGTTGAGGTTAGTGCTTGTCCTGTTTTATATAGATAAGGAAACAGCACAGAGTTCAATGGTCACAAGTTGGGGTTTGAAGGTGCCTGGATTTCAATCCCAGCTGTCTGGCTCCGGAGATGTGCTCTATTGGCAATGCCAGCTTGCCTCCACACACCAGGCTTAGGAGTTGGGACTCAGTGAGGAACCTGGGAAAGTTGCTGTGGCAAACTGGTTTAGAAAGATGGGTTGGCAATAGGGTAGTATATAGAGAGGGAAGATGGGTTATGAGGAGGTGTGGTCCAGAGGAATGTGACAAGGTGACAAGCAACACTGGGGATGAATAGAAGGATGGGATTAAGAGCAGTCCTATCATTTCTGCCACCAAGATCTCTCTCAACTGTGTCTACTTCTTTGCAACTCCACGATCCTTACCCTAGTGCAGCGAGCCCCATAGTGTGGCCTCTGGAGTAGCACCATCAGCATCACCTAGGAACTTGTTAGAGATGCATTTTGGGGGATCCAACAACCTGTGCTTAACAAACCCTCCAGGAGAGCCTGATGCAGGTTCAAGTTTTGAGAGCCACTGCCCTTGTATTGGGTGACCACAGTAGTCTTCTTGCTTTGGCACTTTGTCTCTGTCCCTCAGTCTTGCCCTGTGCTCAGGACTTCTTTCTCTGCTAGATTCATGTTTTTGCACCTTCCACACAAATTACGTACACTTGAACTCAGGGCTCCAAGGTTTTGCTGCTTTTTTTTTTTTTTTTTTTTTTGAGACAGAGTCTCACTCTCTTGCCTGGGGCGAGTGCCATGGCGTCAGCCTAGCTCACAGCAACCTCAAACTCCTGGGCTTGAGCAATCCTACTGTCTCAGCCTCCCGAGTAGCTGGGACTATAGGCATGCGCCACCATGCCCGGCTAATTTTTTCTCTATATATTTTCAGCTGTCCAATTAATTTCTTTCTATTTTTGGTAGAGACGGGGTCTCGCTCTTGCTCAGGCTGGTCTCGAACTCCTGAGCTCAGGACGATCCGCCCACCTCGGCCTCCCAGAGTGCTAGGATTACAGGCGTGAGCCACCGCGCCCGGCCAAGGTTTTGCTTCTTGTTTGTTCCCTCAGCCACTGCATCCCTGGCACTGAGTTTACTGTGATCAGCTGCCACCTCACAGTGGGCCCCAAATAAAACCCAAGGACTTCTTAGCCTCCACACCTGCTACTTTCTCTGCCCTTCCTGGAACCTTCTACCTGGCTTCCTGATCCACAGTCTCCCTGTCCTCCATTCACCTGTTGCCAGTGACAGAAGTCTCAGCTGAATACAGGGTACTTCAGGGTGGGTGGCTCTTGCCTCCTGAACTCGTGAGAAGAGCCCAAGGCTCTGGGCTCTGGTTGGCCTTGGAGGCTCTACGCCCCTGCCCCTGGCATTACTGAGGAGTTGGTATGATTACATGTGGCAGTTCTAACTGGTCTTTTCTTGGGAGATGGCACAGTGGTTCCAGTGGCAGGCTTTGGGATCAGGAAGCCCTGTATTCAACAAGAATGCTTACTTCCTAACATGAATGTGGGATTAAGGACATGAATTGCATAACGTGTTTAGTAAAGTGCCCTAGTGACAGAAAGGACTGGTAAATTATTGAACTTTGTTATCAGTGATGCAGGTGGCAGCATTTATCAAGTCAATATCTTTGTTTGTCAGGACTTGAAGATACTGGAAATCTGTCTGGCTCCAAATTCTTTTGCAAGCCAGAGGAGGAGTAACCAGTGGGGACGAGAGGTTGAGAACGTAAACTTCCCTGCAAACTTTGGTACAGATCACTTCTTTTTTCGTAGGTTGCCACCAAAGAGCACAATGAGTACAGTAAGTTTTATTGGCTATTGAATTTTATTTTATTTTTGAGGTTGAAAACTGCCTTATTCCTTGTAGCACGTTAATGAAAGTACCACATGAGTGCTTCTGAGTAACCCTAGTTCTTTGAAGGAGTGTGTATAGGGGCCTTCTGGTACTTAAACCAACTTGCTTGTCTTGAGCTGAATCCCAGATGTCAGGGATGGTGCCCCAGAGACAGAAGACCATTTGGCCAGAGCATCCAATTCCAAGTCCAAATCCTGATGTCTGAGGTTTCTGTAGTGGGGTAGATCGCATAGTTTTGGACATACTGATAGTTTAATATAACAAAAATTTTGCTTTATAGAATTTCTATTCACTGTATGTTTTGGGTGATTTCTCTCTCTGTAAGTATTCAATGTTATAGAATCTCAAGTTTTGAAAGGACCCCAGCTTCAAATCTACTTGCTGCCCTCTTACTCTTAGTGGTGAACTATCTCTGTGTTGGCCTTTTGTTCTTCCTAAAATCTTGTCAGTCTGGAGTTCATGGGACTGTTTCTTTTCCAAACTTCGATACCCTCAGAGAAAGCGTCGTGGTGGAACAGTAAATTCTAGACAAACCCAGAAACGAACTCGGGAAGCAACCTCCACCCCTGAGATTTCTTTGGAAGCAGAACCCATAGAACTCGTGGAAACTGGTAAGTTTGGAAGGGATACTGGGACTGCGTGGTGTTAAGGTGGAAAGTCTGTGGTGTGGTGGGGAGCATGCTAGCTGGAGCTAGTCAGTGCCCTGTACAGCCACCTGCTGGCCATGGGGACTGTGCAAGTCATGTACCCTGTCTGAGCCTGTGTCCCCTTCTTTGCAGCAGGGGATCCTAGGACCTGCAGCCTAGAGTTGTCATAGGCTGAAATGAGTCCATACTGTGAAACACTGAGAACAGTACTTGGCAGATGATACTACAGAGGGTTAGCTATTAGAAGCTGCTCTCTGTTTTTAGAAGACCTGTGTAGTCTGACTCAACATTCACAACTTACAGCTAAATTGAGCAATGCTTCCCCCTTTGAAACCCTAAGACCTCTGCAGGTTTCGAAACAGCAACTCAGCTAGGCCACCCATTTCAGCCCTTTGGTAATGTGCAGCAGGGAAGGTGAGACTGCCCTGGCTTAACCTTTTCTATTTGAAGTTGCTTTGCTTGACCTTGGGAAGTACTCGGCTTTCCTTTTCCGTTTTCCATTAAGACAAAAAATCTCCGAAGAAGTCAAACTTGTCAACAGAGCTACCTGTGGTAGAGCTTGGTGTACAAAGAGGCCAGGTTGGATTTTCCCCTTTTGCCTGCTTAGGAAAGTGTCAAATGGCCTGAATCAAAGTCCCTTTGCTCTGCATATATTAAAATTGTTTTTATAACTACGATTCCTGGAAACTGACATTTTAAAGAGAAGCAACTTAGTATGAGATAAAATAACAGAATTCTCTGTGTGGTCTCTGAGTTTCACTTCTAACAATGAATTCCTAAAAGCCTTGACTTCTTTGCCTAGAGGCTAGGACCCTGGCCCTCCATGCCCTTAGCTGGTGCCATCCTCAGTTGTGATACTGAGCACACAAGTGGTCACTTGGAGGACTCAGAATCTCAGGCCCAGGAAGGATCCAATTGCTGTGCAGCGTGGCACTTGTCATCCTATAGGCAGTCTTACCCTGTAGCAAGACTGTTTGCCCAAGCTGCCCATTGGAGCGCTGGTTTTGTAAAAGCCAAGAGTTGTGTTCACCAGAAAGAAAATGGTTTGATAAATTATTGTATATCAATATATGGACTACTAGGCAGCTCTTCTTTTTAATAAAGAATATGGTAAGTTTGTATAAATTGCATTGGATATCTACGATCTATTGTAGTTTTTATTCCTGTGAAACTTTTTAATACAGGGAAATAAGACAAGTTAAAATATGTTCAATGCATTACAAGTCACTTTCCTAAAATATTAGACCAATACTATTTCTAGAAATCTTAAAATCAGTACTGTGCATAGTACTTTTTTTATTTTATTTTTTATTTTTTTGAGATAGAGTCTTGCTCTGTTGCTCGGGCTAGAGTGCCGTGGCATCAGCCTAGCTCATAGCAACCTCAAACTCCTGAGCTCAAGCAATCCTTCTCCCTCAGCCTCCCGAGTAGGTGGGACTACAGGCATGTGCCACCATGCCCGGCTAATTTTTTCTGTATATATTTTTAGTTGTCCAGATAATTTCTTTCTATTTTTTTTAGTAGAGACGGGGTCTCGCTCTTGCTCAGGCTGGTCTCGAACTCCTGAGCTTGAGCTATCCACCCGCCTCGGCCTCCCAGAGTGCTAGGATTACAGGCGTGAGCCACCGCGCCCGGCTGGTACTTTTTAATATTAATGGTAATCAGAAGCAAACTTTGTTATAAATCTTTTTTTAGTTTTGTAAATGGAAGTTGTGCTCTGCCCCTCATTCATAACTGCCATTAGCTGCTTGGTCTGTGTCCTTCTCACCTTCATCTTATCCTCAGATAGACATCACAGTATATCCTAGGGCTCAAAAGACAAGCTTCACAGCAGGCCCAACCCATATTGGTTCTAGGGGACTAATAAATACCACTATTCTCCATCCAAGTTGGGAGGCACTTGAGAGAGAAATGGAGATTAAAAGCCTTCCCTAGATTAACTGATGAAGTTATTAAGCTAAGCAGAACTTTGGGCCAAGTGAAGGTGATCTGCCTCCCCTGCTGGGATGAGCAGAGGTTTTTCGCTGCTGGTCCATCTCAAAGACAAAGGCCCTGAGCTGAGCATGCCTGGTGCCTTCTCCCAGATGTCCTGTCAGGTAAGTCACTGTATCACCCCTGTGAAGGAGCAGGTGGGGCACAGAGGCATAGCCGTGTGACAGTGTGACGCCATGGGGTAAAGATGTGTGTGCACGCACACATACACCTTGATAGTACATTTGTAAAAAACCATATATCCCCACTCATTGCAAAATTCCAGGAGGGCATTTATTGGGTATCACTCCTGAATTAGGGATTGGTCCTGATGCTCTTTGCATAGTGTAGTTACGGGTTTTTTTAGTTTGGTATAAGCCCGTACTCCATTTGTAATCAAATCAATAAAGCTTAGATTGATACACCCATACCCTTACTTTGCTCCTAATCCTTGTCAAAATGCTTTTTTTTTTTTTTTGAAGCGGGAGATGAAATCGTGGACCTTACCTGTGAATCTTTAGAGCCAGTGGTTGTCGACCTGACTCACAATGACGCTGTTGTGGTAAGTGTTTGTGAGAGTTAGCCATTTCTGGGGTGTGGGTCCCTGGCCACTGCCAGTGTCTGAAGACCTCGGGTCACAGATTATAGGTCAAGGTTATAGTTTGTGCTGAAGAAGTTCGTGCATTCAGTGACTGGAACCCAAAATGAAAAATGTTTCAGGAAAATCATTTATTGTGACTTTGTTGCATGTGGAGTAGGTATGTGTAACTCTGACCTTTCCACAACTGGGCACAAAAGTGGTTTGGGAAGAATCTCAAGGCTCCCACATCTGTCTTCAGTCCCTGATTCTAGAATTTACACCACCTGTGTGACCCTGGGCATGTTACTTAGCCTCCCTCACTTCATTCGTAATATGGGTTAAGCCACCCATGTCCGTGGTTATTGTGAGGATTAAAAGAGATTTCATGTTTGAGTGTCTGGCACCTAGGGTGGTACCCAGTCAAGGTGAATTTATGCCCTTCAAGCTGAAGGGAAAGGGAATGTTTGCTCAGCACTGCCAGTGAGAAATCTTCTCAATTCTGAAAGCAACTGCTAGTTAACATTGCCGTAGGGGATGCGGGTACCCTGAATTACCATCTGATACCTTGGCTGTATTCTGACGCCAGGGAAGGTGGAACCTAGGAAGGTGCGTGTGGGCCCTGTGCACAGTCTGCAGGGAATGGGGCCTGGTCTGGTCAGAGGACATACGGACCAGTTGGTTCTGGGATACCTGTTCCACGGCACCCACAGTTTGTCCACCTGGTGTGAGTCTGGACTGGCATGCCTCTCCTGAAGAATGCCGCTTAAGTGTTTTCTGACAGTGTGCCAAGACTGCGGCTTGGGGAGTGGAGGTGGTGGCCCACGTGATAGTGGTGGGCAGGTGGATAGAACACAGTGCTGAGTGGGATAGGGGTGCAGTGGGGTGTGTGGGGGTTGCTGTTTGCCGAGTCTTCACCTTGACCCTGGACTCACTGGTGTTGGAGTTATCTTGCCTGGCTAAGGCCAGGCTGTCAGAACAGAGACAAGCTGTAGGCACTGCTTCCTGCCTGTGCTTAGAACTTCAGGATAGGGTTGTGCTGAGAAGCTTCAGGACTTAAGTAAGAAGAAAAGAATGGGGATGGGGAACTATCTTGACAGATTTGGACTCTGGTCTTGGTTTGAAACCACTGGGCTGTTCTGTTGTTGTCCCCCACCCACATCGGATAGACTACCTCTAGCATCAATAGGATCATGGAAGAAAGCTCAGGGGACATTGGCTCCCAATTGGGACCTAGTGGTTTCCCTGGAGATTGGTTAGACCTTTCAGAGATAGCAAGAGTAGGTTTAGTCATGAGCGGTCTCTACTTAGGCCTCATTCGTGTGTTTTCTGGGGTACATACCACTATAACTTTGCTGGCAGTCCCTGTAGGCTCCCTAGAGTTCTAGAAAGATAGCTTAATTTGGCACATTGGGCTGAAGCCTGCAGCCCAGTTGCTGATTAATGCTGGAAATGGTGCCTGCAAAGTCCTTTTTTTTTCCTTGAATTCTCAATGTCTGCCTACAGTATACCTGGCTTTCTCTTTTTCTCTCTGCCAGGCCCAGGGAGATAGCTAGGATTCTGCCCACAGAAAGACGAAGATTGGCTTCTATTGGGTGACAAACCAACATCATTTCCCCTTCCACGCCTTTGTTTGTTTTGATGACTGGACTGCTATTGCTACGTGGGCTTCCTCTCTGAGCTGTCCTGCCTTCTTTCTGTTTCCCTAGGCTTGGGCTCCGTATTCTGGCACCTCTACTCCCATTTAACCTGAGGCTGCCTGGTTGACCTTTGTAAGCTCTGTGGTCGAGAGAGTCATTGGGAAGACCCAGGGACAGGAATACTGGCATGGGGGCTGTCCTGGGAGTAAGTGGATGGGCAGAGGCAGGTTGATAGGTAAATGGTAGACAGTCCTGGCTTGGGAAGTCCTGAGTTCTGGTCTCAAATCTACTGGTCAATTTCGTCAGGATTTCCCTCACACCAACTGCAGTGTCCCCAGCTATAAAGAATTGTTTTGGACTCAATAACTCTCCTTATTCTAATCATTCTCCACAGGCTGATTTTAATAAGTCCAAATTCCAGTTTATTGATGTACAGTGAGAAGTACTCCTGAGTTCAAAATTTTACCTCTCTGAGCAGATCTGCTTTGGAGGCCTAATAGTATTAACTCAGGGCAAGGGGCATCTATTAGATGAATTATTCTCAGGGTGACCTTTGACTCTACTTACAGGAGAGTATGAAATGGATAAACATATCCCTTCCAAAATTGGGGTGATCTTACTAATTCCACCAGGATCTGTTGGAATAGTTTAAGCGTACTGCTTGAGCTCCAGCAGTAGCTCTGTATCTTTCAGATAAGGTAGGATTTCCTAGATACCAGGATCCAGGGGCAGCCTTCAGGACATTGGGGAACCCTCTTAAGACTAGAAACTTTGCATGCATTCTTGTGCATTTTTCTAACTCTGAAAGAAATCCAAAGCCCCTGAAAAATTAGGAGAAATGAAAAATGCTATATAATGCAGTGAGACTTTGTATATCTCTGCTTTGTTAGTTTCCCTCAAAATTAACTTATATTTTTGGCGTTATATAACCTTAAAAAGGCTAGCACCCCTGAGTCCCAAGATATGAGTATCTTTGATTTTTATTAGATAAATGCCAACCTCTTTTCTGATGAGGTTGTACTAGTTTACACTTAGACCACTGTTGGGGGTTCTCATTGTTCCAAATCCCCACCACCACTGACATGGTTTCACTCTGTCACCCAGGCTGGGGTGCCGTGGTATAATCACAGCTCACTGCAGCCTTGGACTTCTGGGCTCAAGTGATCATCCCGCCTCAGCCTCCCAAGTAGCTGGGAGTACAGGCACAGGCCACCATGCCTAGCTAAGATTTGTGTTTTGTTTTGTTTTTCTTAAGAGGCAGGAGTCTCACTATGTTTCCCAGGCTGGTCTTGAACTCCTGGCCTTAAGCGATCCTCCTACCTTAGCCTCCCAAGTAGCTGGGATTGCAGACCTGAGCCACCATACTAAGCCTCATCACCACTTCTTAATTTTAGCCAATCTGATAGTTGTCTAGTAGTATCTCATTGTGATTTTAATTTTGCTTTTCTGATTAGTAATGGGATTGAACACCTGTTGATGATTCATTTTTCTTTTATGATGGCCTGTTTGAAATTTTTGTTTTACAGCTTTTTTATACAACTTTTACATATAAACTTTAAAATAACTGAAGAAATTGAATTAGAATGAAGCAAATCCTTTGTCTTTTTTTTTTTTTTAGGAAATCTTTTTTTCTATTCATTTTTCCATTTGATTATCTGCCTTTTCCTGATTCATAGAAATTCTTTGTAAGTTCTAAATTTGTGTCTGCCGTTACTTAGTATGTTTTATGTCTTCTACTTAGAGGTTTATCTTCTCTTTGATGTTTATATATAAAAGCTCTTAATGTCTTAATAGTTGGATTTCTCAATATGTTGGAGAAATATTGTCCTACCCCTATCATAAAAAGATATTCCTATATTCTAAAAGTTTACTGTTTTGTCTTTCATATTTATGTGTATAATTCACATGAATTGACTTTTGTGCATAGATTGAGGTTCAGATCTTTAAAGACTCTCAGTAAAAGTTTTCTAAAGTTGCCCGAGAAGGTTTTACAAGTCTTTTGTAGGAAGATTTATTTCTAGGTACATAGTATTTTAGGATGCTGTTAAATATTGTTTTAAAATTTCATTTTTTTTGTTTTTCAGTGTTTGCTGATATAAAATTTTTGTTTTCGTTCATTGTTTACTGATATAAAAAGTACAGTTGATTTTATCTATTGGATTTTTTTTTTCTTTTTTTAATTTAGCAATTCTAAATCTTTTGGACATTTAGGTGCGCAGAACAAGTTTTGGGTTTTTTCTATTTCCTTTTTTGTTTTGCTGTACTGGCTGAACATGAAAATGCTGATAGTGATGAACATTCTTGTCTCACTCCAAATCTGAAAGAATCCTTTCAAAGTTTCACCATTAAATAAAGTCTTTGCAATAATATCCTTTATCAGATGGGAGAAATTCCTCTGTATTTCCTGTTTGGCTACAAGTTTTCTTCGTGAATCAATGTTAAATTTTATAACAACTCCATCTGTTTTCCTTTTTATATACTGAAGTGGAGAGTTCCTTTGGTTCCAGTGTTCAACCAGCTAAACTTACTGTGATCAAGATGTATTATCTTTTTATATATTGCTAGATTGAGTTTGCCGATAAAACTTTTATGTATGATTTTTGTATCTATGTTTGTGAATAAGACTAGTTGATCTGTAATTGGTCTTTTGTGCACATTTCCTTACAGAATTCTAATATCAGTAGTGGTATCTTTATAAAGTGACTGGGGAGAGTCACTATTTTTCCTCAGAAAATTTTGTAAGGTGGGAATTACTTCTTCCTTGAGTCTTTTGTAGAACTCTGCAGTAAACGTATCTAACCTAGAGTTTTAATCAGTTTTGGTAAGTTGCAGTTTTTAGGAATTTATTGATTTCATCTAAAATTTTCACATTTATTGGCATAAATTTGTTCATAGTATCTTCTTGTGTTCTGTGGAATCTGTAGTGATGTCACTTTTTTCATTTCTGATACTGGTTATTTGTATTTTCTGTCTTTTTAGATTAGTATCACCAGAACTTTGTTAGATCTTTCAGAGAACCAACTTTTAGCTTTGTGGATCCTTTCTCTTGTAAGTTTGTTTTCATTTCATTGATTCTTTCTTTGTGTGAGTTTATTTTGCTGTTCTTTTTCTAACTTACTGATTTTCATCATTTCTTTTCCAATAATAGTCATTTAACATTATGTTTTTCTTTATCCTACAGATTTTGGAATTGGTATTTTATATTCAATTTAACATTTGTGAGATTTGTATTTCTTAACTTCCAAACGTGGATTTTCTCTTTGTTGCGGATTCTTTGTGTTATTTCATTATGGTCAGAAGATACATTCTGTATGTCAGCTCCTTTGTATTTGTGGAGACTTGCTTGAAGGCCTCACCTGCACAAGGTGGTCCTTACTACAGTAAGGATACTGTTTTAGGCCTGGACTTTGGTTTCTGTTTTCTGTTTGTGGTTTCAGAAGCAAGCTGCAATTTTTCAGGAATCATCTGTGTGTTATTCCTCTGGATTATTGTTTTCCTTTCACTTTTGACCAAATTTGTTCATTTGTTTGTTCTTTCTTCCTTTTTGTTTGTGTAACTATATATGATATATCTATTTTATCTAGTTTGTTTTCAGTTAGAAAAATTATCAAAGTAAGTAGCTTGCCATTTGTTAGAAATCTCTATGCTTATGTTTTCCATTCTCCTGCTTTCTTACCTGGGTTTTTTTTGTTGTTGTTGTTGTTGGACAAGAGTCTTGCTCTGTTGCCTGGGTTGGAGTGCCGTGGCATCAGCCTAGCTCACAGCAACCTCAAACTCCTGGGCTTGAGCAATCCTCTTGCCTCAGTCTCTTGAGTGGTCGGGACTACAGGCACACACCACCGTGCCCAGCTAATTTTTTCTATTTTTAGTAGAGAAAAGGTCTTGCTCTTGCTCAGACTGGTCTCGAATTCCTAACCTCAAGCCTTCCTCCGCCTCGGCCTCCCAAAGTGCTAGGATTATAGGCGTGAGCCACCGTAGCCGGCCTGTTACCTGGTTTATAGGTGGATTAGAATTTCAGGTCACTTTTTAAGAGCATTTGCAATAGGCCAATCTCTGCTATGGCTAGAAGAGATGCAGTGGTGGAAAGACAGACTGGCTCTCCTCTTTAAGGAATCGAGTCCTAGAGCAGGAGATTATTGAAAATGTTGTTTGGACTATTTTCTTTAATTAAATGTCAAAAGATTGCCTCTTTCTTTTTTTTAGTCTCAGAATCTCACTATGTTGCTCAGGCTGGTCTTAAACTCCTGGGCTCAAGCGATCCTCCTACATCAGCCTCCCAAAATGCTGGGATTACAAGTGTGAGCCACTGCACACAGCCAGATTGTCTCTTTTAAAGCCAGGTTGATTTTCCTGGAATCATTTTTTGTCTGTTTCCATAATGTGTTAATGAATTGTTCTATTTGTGTTATATTCTGCATCCTGCCTGATTTTTCATTTATGACTCTATTGAAAGGACCTACTTGATAGAGGCTTCTTCGCAGGCAGGAATATAGCCCTGTCCAGCTCTCTGTCTGGGTGTAGTAAAGGACAAAAGAGGCATACTGTTGGAATGAGTGAACCAACCTAATTATATCTGAAGAAAGATAGGCTCAGACACCTTATCCAAGAATTAGGAATACAGCTGTATGTGCAGTCTAAGATGGATCGGTTACTCAGAATGTTATTGTCAGCGCCCATCTTACTGGTACTCCTGCCAGTGCTACAAGTAATAATAATCAGTAATTGCATGATATGTGCAACTGTTGAACATAAGGAGTAGCCTTTTGTCTGGGCGTGGTGGCTCACACCTGTAATCCCAGCACTTTGGGAGGCTGAGGTAGGAGGATTGCTTGAGGCCAGGAGTTTGAGGCTGCAGTGAGCTATGGTCAAGCCACTGTACTCCAGCCTGGGTGACAAAATGAGATCCCATCTCTTAAAAAAAAGGAGTAGCCTTTTGTGAGCACAGTGATTAGAGATGGCTGTTTTTTCCAGTGTAACAATGTATGGTGCTAAGTTGGAGGGTTGTCTAAAGCAAGTATGTCTCGGTTCTCTTGGCTAGATGAGCATTCTTACAAATGCTGGGGATCAGCTTGAGTGCTGTGATTCCTGCTACTTTGATCTCTTATGCTGAGGTGTTCTGAGGCTCACTGTGTTGAGAAACACAAAAGGGCTTTGGGTGACCAAATATGTGTGCCTGCTGCAGTCTCCACTCTTACTCTCCATAGTCAAGAAGGAGAAGCCAAAAGTAAAGGTAACATGAATTTCTCATCTTGGATCAGCTTGCCACGGTACTAACTAAACTGTTCAGGCCAGGGGATTAGTAAATTCTTGTTATTTTGGTTTTATTTTTTACTTATTTTAAAAGCCTCTTAACCAGATTAGAGGCCCTGGAGCTTGTGTTGTGCTCTGACCATTTGTTGAATCAGTAGACATTTATGAGGCTCTGCTACTCTTCCCCCTGCCTCCATCTTCTGTGCCGGGCAAGCATTGTGCTACCTGCAGGCTATCGCTGTGAGCTAGGTACATTCCAGAGTGCTATAGACACCTGCAGGGATTGTGGAACTTGGTGTGTCTAGCTGTGGGGTGGAGGGAGTACCAGTGCTAGATGTTGTGTCATGTCTGTCAGCTGGGGGTCCCGGGGCACAGAAAGGGCATGGAGCTGGGCAGCTAGGCTTTAGTGCCATTCTTACCCTGCCCTGTGGGCAGGAAGCTGCATCTCGGAGCTGTTTGTCTCTCACTGAAGTTGGGGAAGGTGAGAGTCGTCACCAGTGAAGGATGTTCTCCAGCCACCTTGTTTTCATTTACCCAGAAGTCCAGTGTGGAGCACTTGCTGGATGCCATCAGCCTCCTGGGCCCTGGCACTTTGAAGCAGATACGCCTCCATGGGAGCTCAGTATGTGGCATTGCCCAGAGGTGAACTGGGTATGTCTCATAAGAGTCCATGGAGACCCAGTTCCCACACCGTGATTGCCAGGGAACTAGGCCTTTCCAGGTGTATCCACACCTAATCAGTGAGGGTGGGGGTGCAGTGTTGGAGCCCTAGGAATCTGGGGTCATGTCTGCCCACAGCAGAATTTGCTTCTGTTCCTAGCTGAATTCGGGGCTTTCCCCAGGGGCCAGCACTGCTGTCAGTGCCTCCCTGTCTGGGCTCCCCTTTTCTAGATTTCACCTAGTGACGAGGTTGACTGACTAGCCCAGATTTCCATCATCACCTTCTGTACTCTCCTCTGGGAGGAAGGGGAAACATTTTTTGGTAGCTTCGTGTGTGTGGATTATAGTCTCATCTGCAAAATAAAGACCTTTATGTTCAGATCTACATTCTTCCTAGGGTGGCCATTTGTATCTGTCAGGGTTCATGTTGGGAAACAGAACCCACTCCAGTTATTCTTAAGCTTAAATGGATTTTAACATACAGAAGGAGTTATTTACATGATGTTGAAAAGCCTGGAAGAATGGGCTCTAGGCTGGGTCCCTAGGAATAACTCCTGACCTCTCAGCATTGACCCGCCTGGGAGCTGCTGTGTCCACCCTCCTGCACTAATATCTTTGAGTTCAAGTAGACACTACTGCAGCCCCTTTCTAGGGAGGAGAGGGGCCTGGGCTTAAGACGTTGGCAGCCTCTGCCCGGAACTGCTTCTTGATAACCCTAGCTGTGCTGGCTGATAGTAATGCCTATCGCAGCTGAAATTGGCCTCTACCCTTCTGGCCTTGCCAGTGGCATAAGCACGTCTGATTGAGGGAACTTAGTTCACATCTAGAATCCCTGCTACAAGGGAGTCAGAATAGAGTCACCGCAGGGCAGGACACTGTTGCAAAGGGGCAGCTCCATGCCCCCCCACCAAAAGGGGCAGCTGAAGTGTGGGCTGCAGGTCTTAGTGGTGGGAGCTTTCCTGAAGCAGTTCTCATGCACACCGAGCAAGAGGGAAAAGCTGTGCCACTGGCCACCCCTTAGGTAAGAGTATTCAACTTGGCCAGAAGGTAGAGGAAGTGACCAGGTTTGAAACTGTTGTACCAGAAATTGTCTAAGTATAAATTCTGAGCCATCCGGCAAGGGACTTGTCAAGTTCTCAATAACTTTTTTTGTAGGCATCAAGAACACAGAATTGAATTGATTTCCATCCTTGGTGTGTGTCATACTCATTGGTCCATGCATGGCAGCCTGCTTTTATTTATTTTTATTTTTTTAGTTAATTATTTTAAATAATGTATTATGCACTGAAAACCCTCCTCCAAGTAGAGGCTCTGTCTTTGGCAGTGGCCTACATTGGCCATGGCAGCACAAGGAGAGCACGTGGGAATGGTCACGGGCAGCATTTATTGAGCACCATGGCCCTGGCGCTGTGCTGCGTGTTCGTTGTCTTACTCAGTTCTCACAACAGTGCAGTAAGGTGCTGGTGCCTCTGTTTTTCAGAAGAGGAAGCTGCAGCTTCCAGTCAATAAGGAATCTTCCCAGGTCATGCAACCAGTACATGGGTGGCTATGCTTGTGCTCCAAGAGACTCCATTAAACACCTGGTGGGGCGAGGCACAGCACAGTAGCTGCTGGGAGGCAGGTTGACTTAGGAATGGTGCAGCGATTGCTTTGGAGAGGTGCACAGATCCTCTGTGGGTTGGTGAGGGAGGGATGGGGACTCTGCTGCTCATCAGAGGATTCTGCAGAGGCTAGCACACATTAGAAACAAGTGCTTCCGTTTTATTACCTAAATCAAACTGATTGCTTCTTTCTCTCTTGTTTTTCTTCTCTTTAAAAGATCGTTGATGGTGAGTGATTTCATCTCCTTTTCCACTGGGTTTGGAGACAGAACTGGCATGGGTGAGAGCCACAGTGCTGCAGGCCTTGCCAAACCGCCCCAAGGGGTCTGAGAACTACAGGCAGGAAAACGATCTCATGGATAGACCTGCACAATCAGTCCCTTTGCACCTGCTGAAGAACCTTCACCCCTGTCGCTGAGCACTGAGCTAAAGTCCTGATGGATTTTGGAGAAGGCTGATAACTTTAGACTGCTCTGCGGCTCAGGCACCAGTTTTCAGTAGGGATGGAGGGGTGTCTCCTGGGAAGGCAAGACAGTGGCTTTGGGCAAGATCCTGGGCAGGACTTCTTTTGGGGTGTAGATGGACATAGCAGCAGTTTCTCTCTGGGTATCCCAGGCAGGGAAGGAGGAGGGTTTTTAGAGAGATCAGGGTGGAATGGTGAGGATGGTGAGAGTAGGAGCCTCCAATTTGAAAATATGACTCTTACCTTAGAAAGGAGAAGGCCAAGGAGGAATGCTAGGAGGCTGCGCCAGGACCATGCTGACAGCTGTGTGGTGAGCAGTGATGATGAAGAACTGTCCAGGGACAGAGACGTGTATGTGACCACCCACACTCCCAGAAATGCCAGGGATGAAGGTGCTACAGGAGTGAGGTACCACCTTGTCCCCTGGTCTGTTGCTGCCATGCTTGGGGTGGAAGGCCAGGGTATAGAAATACTGTACTTTTCAGGAAATTCGTGAGTCCTTGGCTCTAGGGGGGCTTGGCCAGGCATCTGCCCAGTAGCTGGATATGGTTGGAACTGGATCCATAGCTGGGCTTAGCTATTCCCACAGCGACCAGAGCTTGCCAGGCACTGGACGGGGTGGGTGTGAACAGGCCTGGTGCCCCCAGCCTCCTGCAGCAGGAATGCTTGAGGGGTGGCGTCACATCCCTGGCCCCAGACTGAGATTCAGGAGGAGGGGCTCTCTGTGTGAGCAAAGGCTATGGGGTGGGGGAGGGCAGGGTGACCCGGGTTGTCTGCACTTTGATTGTTCCAGTCTCTCTTCTCTCTCTTTTGGTCACCCCACCACACCCCCTTGGGGTAGTCGGCTTTCCTGAAAGTCTCCTGGATGTCAGTGCTAAGGCAGAGTCAGAGGTGGCCAGGGGAGGGACTCTTGTAGGGGATACAGGCTGCTTATACCAAGGCCACTTATAGGGTGCAATTGAATGTTTGAGTTTACTGAGAAACTGATGTGAAGCACTGTGATCTTAGGCCATCTGGTACTGTCAGTTGTCCGATCTGCATGGACGGATACTCAGAGGTAAGTAAACTAAGCTGTATCTTCCCTACTTTTGGTTTCTAAACTGATTGAGCGAAAGAATTAGATAAGATCTTCTCCTTAGGTGGGATTTAACACACTTGCCTGCAGTCATGCCCGGGCCATGGCTTGTTGTATATCTCTGTGTGGAGGGAGAATGTGCCAGTTTCTCCTTGGGCCTTGCAGCCTTCAACTTCAGCCCCTGTATGCCCTGCGCTTCCTGATGCCAATGCATCAGTCTTTTGTGTCCCCTGTCCTAGCCCTAACCAAAAGATACTAGCATTTACTGGGGCCCCTTATAACCCTCTTGAGCTGCCACCACTGGGGAACTGTGGCTCCTGCCTCCTGCTGTCCATTTAGCAGAGACCACCCATACTTGTCTTACTGAGACTGCACAGCAGGTATCCTTAGTTCTCCAGACCATCTCCCTGCTTTTCCTGCTGCCGTCCTGGCCCCTCCTTCCCTCTCATTGGTCTTCTTAGGGATGGGCAGGGGTAGGATTCTGTGGGGACTGCTGCTGCTCTTGGACAAGGGCAAACTTGAAGGCTGTTCCTTTAATGTCTTCTAGATTGTGCAGAATGGACGTCTCATTGTTTCTACAGAATGTGGCCATGTCTTCTGTAGCCAGTGCCTCCGTGATTCCCTTAAGAATGCTAACACTTGTCCAACTTGTAGGAAAAAGATCAACCACAAACGGTACCACCCCATTTATATATGAAGTGTTTAGAGCTGCTCAGGAGAGACGGATGGACAGCCACCCTGGCTGGGTTCTCCGTATGGTATCTGCCTCCATTTTCCTGAGCTCAAAAAGACTATTTCCAAACCAACATCTGATGTGTAAACTGCTCTTTTGTTTCCAGCCCCCTTTTAGATCCTTTTGTTTCTCCAGTTTGATGCTGTGGAGCTGGACCCAGGGCTGTCCCAGGCCAGGCTCTACATTCCTGTTCCTGGGGTGGTCTGATTCCAGAGTAGGAGAAAGGGAGTCAGGCACATCGGACTAGAGAATTGTGGTTCCACTCTGTTTCCGGAACCTGCACGTTTGCCAAGAAGTTTTCCCTATTTGGAAAGTTTGCCCCAGCTCTCCCAGCACGCCACCTTTCATCCCAAGCGTCTGCCAGTCGACCAGTGTGCCTGCCACACATTGACCAAGCCAGACACGGTCCACCCAGCTCGAGGATCCCAGGTGTAAGAGTGGCCCCCAGAGGCCCTGGAAAGACCAACCACTGGACTTTTTCTTCTTCCCTTGAGAGTCAGAGGTCACCCATGATTCTGCCTGCACCTTATCATTGATACGCAGAGATTTCTGCAAATCAGGAGAACCTCTGCAGGGCAATCCCCTGTTCCCTAAGAACGAAAAAGTGCAATAAGCCCGTTCTTTACCTACTTCTCAGCAGCCCAGGAGATGTAGCACTGTTAGTGTCGCCCTTGGAGGCCTAATGTCACCTGCGGAGCAGTGCCCGTCCCGCCCCATCTCTGTTCACCAACTGTTCTCAGGAACCTTACCCATGCTCCAGTGTCCTTCACCTGGCACAGGACATGCAAGGTAAATAGGACAGGCACGTATTTGAGTGTCCTCTCTCTGTTCTGATAAATCCACCCTGTGTTTGCCACGTGCCCTCTAGTCCTCAGCTCCTCACTTCCCACTGCCTGATGTCTGCCCTAGCGTAGACACTGGGAGGTGGTGGCAGTAGTCGTGGCCTTATCAGCCGCTCACTTCCATGCTTTCACCCAAGTCTCTGTTGCCCTATGTTTCAAAGAACTTGGCCCACCAGACTTGGTACTGACGTGGCTTTTTCATCCACCCACCCATTGGCATTTGTTTCAGAAGCTGCTCTTCTGCCCAGCTGGGCTCTGATCCTTTGGGCTTTTGACTGCTCCATAGGTTTTGGATGACTTATCCTCCCCAAGGGGCCCAAATAACAACCTCTGCTCTACTCCACAAGTGTGTGGGAGCCTCAAGTTCTCTCAGAGGCAGCACAGTGGCCCAAGCTGCCCCTAACAGCATAGGGCATGGGGATGGCTGAGAGGGGAGAGGCCTTGCATCACCAGCCTGCCTCCACCTCCACACTCCTCCTTCCTCACAGGGCTTCAAGCCAAACCAACAGCCTTTTCGTTTGAAACATCTTCAGAGTGGGAAAGGGGCCACTTCTGGCTTTGCTAGCAATAACTGACCTTCAGTTTACTCTTCTGAAGGAGCAGGGACTCAGCACAGAATTCACTTTAAACGGGGCTGAAGGAGTGTCCCTCCTCTATGTGAAAAGAAAATAGTTTTATTCTTCATTCTGACTTTTAACTGTTTGGCTCCCTTCCAATTAGTTTGAATGAAAGTAATAATTTTCTACGTGGAATCGAAGAGGGCAGGAGTGTTAACGCTCATCATTGTGATGTGTAATGTGTCTGCCCTCCACTTGGACATCATTACCGTTAAGTTCCTCTGGGCTTCGTGGAAATGCTCTTGTTCCACTCTAATGATGCCCAGACTTCAGGAGCCAAGGTGACCATGCAGTCCACTAATAAGCATGGTGATACCCATTTCCAAGTTTCTTTAAATTTTATCTTTAAAGACAACTTAAGTGGTTGATCATAAAACTTGTATTACTTCATCCTAAATTAAATTAGTAAAACGTGATTAGTTTCTACTATTCAGAAACTACAAACTAGGAAAAGTTTGGTATTAAAAAAATCCCTTTCCTTTCCTCAGTGTACATAGTTCAGCTCTTTCTTTGTTACATTTAAACTATATCCATGGACATCAATCTGTTTTTGACTCATCTGCTAGTGTTAAAGATGGAAATAAAACCATTAATTTGAACAAAATATCTTTTTCATGCATTCATTTGCTCTTTGGCATCAGAATCAATTCCCCCCAACTCCCCCGTTGCTGAGGTGTGTGGTTCTCATCTGCCTCACATTCAGTGTACTGTTCAGCGTGTGTGTTCAGGAAAGCTGCATGCCCAGAAGCCAGCATGTCCAGGCCATTTGTGGAGCAGGACCACAATCCAGGCCCTGGAATCTCTAAGAGAACAGAGTCCACTCTGAGAGGTGAGGTTGGCTGAGGGGCTGTCTGCTCAGTTTGGCCAGCCATGCAGAGGCACCGGGAGGCTGCACCGAGCAGTGTGGATTGAGATTGCCCTGGGAATCTTGAAGTGCAGTGCCCCACACCACCCCTGGCCACCCAGACACAGACCTTGCACTCCAAGTGGGAGCGAAGGCCTCTGGAGCACATGGACGTGTCACTTGTTGCTGTGGGTGAGCAGTGCTGGCAAAGCTCAAAGGAGGGCAGGTACTTGGCAATGGCAGAGCTCTTGCTTTGCTTCTTTGCCTCTCTCTGTGCCTACCTAGCAGTTCCCAGGGACCGAAACAGCCAATGTGCTAGGTGCCTGGGGCTCAAAGGCCTACCTTCTAATGGAGATAGTTTGCTTACCATGCTCCTGGCATTGCACTTGACTCTGGGTGGGTATTTAGACAGCTACGTTGCCCTGCTCCTGGAGCATGTTCACTGAAGAGACAGTCCCCTGGGCCAATAGGAAATCTAAACTGGCAACAGGAATCCAGGAGAGCCTACAGTAGGAAGTTTAACCTGTCCAGGAATGGTTCCCTGAGGAAGGGATGCAGAGCTGCCATCCTCAAGGTCCAGGAAGTTCTCTAGTAAAGAGACACCCCAGGCCCAGGCCTGCAAAAGGTGCTGAGAGGGACTTCCATCTTGCGGGCATGTGATAGGGTCTGCAGGCCTCCATGGTACCTGAGGGTGTTGATGAGCCAGACACTGTGGATAGCTACCCAGGGCCCAGCAGTGTCCTTACCCTGGAGCCAGAGCCAGATAATGGAGGCCTCTGTTCTGAGCAAGCCCCAGGGAGGCGGAAAGGGCAGGAGCTGTGTGTCCACAGGCCCAGCACGAATTAAGTGGATCTGGTGCTGAATAGGAGGGAGCCCCCAAGGGTGGCTGTGAAAGGGGATTACTAGGTTACTTATTTTTGAAGTTTTGAAACAGTGTCCATCATAACTGCAATTTCTATTGCAATATAGAAACAATTTATTTGTGCGTATTATGTATCCAGCATCCTTGCCAAATCTTTAATCTGGACTCTTGAATTTCCTACATTCACACCCACATCATCTGCATTGTTCTTCCTTTTTTAATTCTTGGACCTTTCTTTTTCTTACTGATCTTCCTAATACGTCCAGTACATTATTATTACACACAATTGGTGTTGGGGGACACCTTTGTGTTTTCAGTGTTTCATCAAGAAATGTTTGCTTGTAGGTTCTTGTTAGATAACTAGCAGGTAAGGGAGGTTCCTTTTCCAGCCATGAAGTAGGCATTTGTCTTTTGTTTCCAGTTTTTGTTTTTTTTTTTTTCTTTAATCACAGATGAATGTCTGATCTTATTAGTTCTTTTTTTGCTTCCATTGAGACATGGGATTTTTCTCCTTTAATCAGTTAAAAGCATGCTGGGTGCAGTAGCTCATGCCCGTAAACCCAGCATTTGGGGAGGGAAGATCCCTTAAGGCTAAGAGTTCGAGACCACCCTAGGCAACATAGCGAGACCCCATGTCTACAAAAAAAAAAAAACCAAAGTAATGTATTACATTATAGTCATGCATCGCTTAACTATCGGGATGTGTTTTGAGAAATGTGTTGTTAGGCAATTTCATTGTTGTATGAACATCATAGAGTGTAATTACATAAACCTAGATGGTATAGCCTGTTACACACCTGGGCTATATGGCATATAGGGCCTATTGCTCCTAAACTACAAACCTGTACAACATATTACTATACTGAACATTGTAGGCAATTGTAATACAGGGGTATTTGTGTATCTAAACAGAGAAGGTACGGTAATAATAAGACATACAACAAAAAAATGGTATGTACCATCTGTATAGGGTATTTACCATGAATGCAGCTTGTAGGACTGGAAGTTGCTCCAGGTGAGTGAGTGAGTGGTGAGTCAATGTGAAGGCCTAGCACTCTACTGTACTATAGCTTTTATAAACATTGTATACTTAGGCTACACTAAATTTGTTTTCTAAAATTTTTCTTTCTTCAATAATAAATTAGCTTACCGTTACTATAACTGTATAAGCTTTTTAATGTTTAAAAAATTTTTGACTCTTGTATAATAATAATACTTAGCTTTTTCTTTATATCCTTATTCTATAAGCTTTTCGTCTTTTTTAAAATATGTTTTTATTAAAAACGAGGACGCAAACATACACATTAGCCTAGGCCTACACAGGGTTGGTCTCACTGCTGTCTTCCACCTCCACATCTTGTCCTACTGGAAGGTCTTCAAAGGCAATAACACATAGAGCCATCCTCCATGAGAACAGTGCTTTCTGGAATACCACCTGAAGGACCTCCGTGAAGCTGTTTACAGTTCATTTTTTTTTTTAATAATAGAAGGACTGCACTTTAGCATAACAATAAAAAGCATAGTAAGTACATAAACCAGTAACAGTCATTTATCATCAAGTGTCCTGTGCATAATTGTATCTGCGATACTTTTATACAGTTGGCAAAGCAGTAGCTTTGTTTACACCAGCATCACCACAACATGTGAATAACATGCTAAGTTATGACAGCTATGATGTCACTAGGCAGTAGGATTTTTTCAGCTCCATTATAATCTTATGGGAGTACCATTGTATATGCAGTTTGTCATTGACCACAATGTCATTATACATCACATGACTATTTGATTTTCTATTAATGCATACTACATTTGCATTTTTTAGATAAATCCACCTTACTCATACTTTATCTTTCTATAAATTTCTTAATTTGTTTTGCCAATATTTGGTTTAAGCATTTTTTTCAAATCGATGCTCATGGGTTGTTAATGAATTATAATTTTCTTATACTGTCTTTGCCAAGTTTTGGATTCAAAGTAAGGCTAGTTCCTTAAAATGAGACTAAGGAGTGTTCTCTCCATACCCTGAATTTGAATTATTTGTTCCTTAGTAGAACTCAGCAATAAAATCTGAGCTGTTTTGGTAAGTTACAGGTTTCTGGGAATTTATACATTTAATCTCTCTTTATAAATTTTTGGCCTAAAGGTCATGATACCCACTTAAAAGCTAATTTTTTTCTTTTTAATGGATAGTCTCGCTCTGTTGCCCGGGCTGGAATGCCATGGCATTAGCCTAGCTCGCAGCAACGTCAAACTCTTGGGCTCAAGTGATCCTCCTGCCTCAGCCTCCTGAGTAGCTGGGACTACAGGCACATGCCACCACACCCGGCTAATTTTTTCTATTTTTAGTAGAAACAGGGTCTCACTCTTGCTCAGGCTGGTCTCGAACTCCTGAGCTCAAGTGATCTTCCCGCCTTGGCCTCCCAGAGTGCTAGAATTACAGGCGTCAGCTACTGCACCTGGCCTTAAAAGCTAATTTTTGAAGCATCTTTCTTCATTACTATTAATTTTTGCCTTCCCTTCTTAAAAATCAGTCTTATCAAAGATTTGTTGATTTTATATTCCGTATATGTTAATTCCAGTATCCAAAGTCTTTGTGGGTCTAATTTCACAGTTTTTTGTTCCTGCTGTCTACACTGATGATGATTTGCTTCTGTGTGTGTTTCGTGAATTTTTCCTTATACAATGAACCCATGTGGCTTGGTACACTGAAAATTCTGAGACCTGGATTGAAGGTAGGTTACTCCCTAAAGGATGTACCTTTGCTTATCTTTTATATTATGAAATATAGCACAAAAAAGGCACACCTCACTGGATTATCTTAAATGTACAGCTCAGTGAATTACCACAAAACCAATGTTCATGAAATAGCCAACTGTAACAAGAAATAGGATATTCATGACATCTAGGAAGCACCCCCCTTGTCCTCCCAGTCAGTACACTCTCCATTCTGCCCAAATGTAATCACTATTCTGACTTATATGGAAATCACTCTTTTGCCTGTATGGTTTAAGTACCTAAACATACAACCCTAATCACATAATTTAGTTTGGCCTGTTCTACAAACTCTAAATAGATGAAGTTATTCAGTATGTCTTGGGGAATACATTCCAAAACCCACACATGCCTGGAACCTTGGATAGTACCAAATTCTATATGTAGTATTTTTTCCTATACATGAATATGACAATTTAATTTATAAATTAGGCACAGTAAGAGATTAACAATGATAATAAAGCAATTTACTATAGTAAAAGTAGAATGTAGTCTCTTGAAATATTCTACCATAGGTAGCTGAAATGTCAAAAAGCAAAACTGCAGAAAAGTGGGGGTGAGGGAACTACTGTATTGTATTCATAAGATTCATTCATTCACGTCGTATAGTTTATTCATGTTCCCTGATGTATAGTGTTTTTGGTTTTGTGTTTTGTTTTGTTTTGTTTTGTTTTTGAAACAAAATCTTGACCTGGGTAGAATGCAGTGGTATCATCATAGCTCACTGCAACCTCAAACTTCTGAGCTCAAGTGATCCTCCGGCCTCAAACTTGAAGTAGCTAGGACTACAGGCGCACAACACTGCACTCAGCTAGTTTTTTTCTATTTTCGTTGGAGACGGGGTCTTGTTCTTGCTCAGGCTGGTCTCCAACTCCTGAACTTAAGTGATCCTCTCGCCTCAGCCTCCCAGAGTGCTATGTTTACAGGCGTGAGCAACCACCCACCGGCTGACGCATAGTGTTTTGTTAGATGACTACACTCCAATTTATCAATAATTTCAGTAATTTAAATTTGGGGGCTATTAATAGCCAGAAATGAACATTCTGGATTTCACTTTTGGTGCAATTTTGTTCATATACCTGATGGCCATATACTTAGAGGTGAAATTACTGGGCTGCAAGGTCTGAACATACTGGACAGCTCACAAATGTGTGGGAATTAAAACATACAACCAGTGGGCCAAAGAAGATATCACAAGAGAAATTGGAGAATAACTTGAGAAAAATGAAAATAAAAAGACAATGTGTCAAAACTTATGGGATGGAATGAAAGCACTGATCAGGGAGATATGTATAGCTGTAAACATTAAAACATCTCAAATCAATAACCTAATTGTATATCAAGAAACATAAAAGAGGCCTGGCGTGGTGGCTCACACCTGTAATCCTATCCTAGCACTCCGGGAGGCCAAAACAGGAGAATCAATGAGACCAGGAGGTGTGCCCCTGTAGTCCCAGCTACTCAGGAGGCTAAGACAGGAGGATTGCAAGAGCCTGGGAGTTTGAGGTTGTATGCTGTGAGCTATGATGACGCCACCGTACTCAAGCCCAGGAGACAGAGCAAGACTCTCAAAAACAAAAAAGCCCCAAGTATCAGACACTACTATGAATACCTGTATATGAGCAAATCGGATGCTGTAGATGGATGAATTTCTAGAAACAAACTACCAAAATCTGAATAGATCTGCAACAAGTAAGATTGAAACAAAAACCTCCCACAACCAGGCGACTTCAGTGGATTCTATCACACATGTTAAAAAGAATTAACAAACTCCTAAAAATAAAGAGGAGGGAAAACTTCCTAACTCACTCTATGATGTTAGAAGTACCCTGAAACCGAAGCCACATAAAGACAGTACAATGAAAGAAAACCGCAGAATATGTTTTGTGAATATAGATGCAGAAATCCTCACTAAAAGGCTAGCAAACAATTCAGCACCATATTGAAAGGATTATACACCATGACCAAGACAGTTTTCCCCCAAGGGTGACTCAATGTACAAAAATCATTGTAATATACCACTGTAATGTGATGAAGGAGAAAAAAGATCATTTCAATACAGAAAAAGCTTTTGACAAAATTCAACACTATATCATGACTTGAAAAAATTTAAGAGTAGAAGGAAACTACTTCAACATAATACAGACATGTATAAAAAGCCACAGGTATCATCATTATATTAAATGGTAAAAAATTAAAGTTCTTCACCTAAGATCAGAACAAGACAAGGATGCTTGCTTTTGCTACTTTTACTCAATGTAATACTGAAAGTTTTAGCCAAAGGAATTAGGCAAGAAAGAAGCAATATCTAAATTGGAAGAAAGCAGGACTATCTCCATTTGCAGATGACATCTTATATATGGATAACTCTGAAGAATACACATACACTGTTAGAGTTGATAAATGAATTCAGGAAAATCAAGATACAAAATCAAAACAAAAGGCAGTTATATGTCTATACACTGTCAATAAACAGTCCAAAAATGGAATTAAGAAAAATTCCAGTTCAGTACCATCAAAAACAAAATATTTATGAATAAATTTAACCAAGGAGGTACAAAATATGTACACTGAGAAATAAAACATTGCTGAAAGAAAAGAAGACCTAAATAAATGAAAAGACATCCCATCCATGTTCATGTATAAGAAGACTATTTTAAGATGGCAATACCACACAAAGCAATATACAAAATCAATGTGATCCATACCAAGACCCAAAAGTTATTCCATGCAGAAACGGAAAAATGCATCCTATAATTCATACGAAATGTTAAACAACCCACGATAGCTAAGAATTCCTTTCTTTTCTTTTTTCATTTTTTTTTTGAGGCAGGGTTTCACTGTCACCCATGCTGGAGTGCAGTGGTGTCATTGTAGCTCACTGCATCCTCAAACTCCTGAGCTCAAGCCATCCTGCTTCAGCCTCCCAGAGTGCTAGGATTACAGGTGTGAGCCACCACGCCCAGCCCACAATAGCTAAAAATTTTTGAGAACGAAGTTGGAAGACACTACCTGATTTAAAAACTTAATACAGGCTGGCCACAGTAGCTCATGCCTGCAATTCTAGCACTTTGGGAAGCTGAGGCAGGAGGATTGCTTGAGGCCAGGAGTTCAAGACCAGCCTGAGCAAGAGCGAGACCCCATCTCCAAAAAAATTGGAAAAATTAGCCCGGCATGGTGGCATACACCTGTAGTTCCAGCTACTTGGGAGTCTCAGGAAGGAGGATTGCTTCAGCCCGGGAGTTTGAGGTTGCAGTGAACTGTGATGATGCCACTGCACTCTAGCCCAGGCAACAGAGCAAGACCCCATCTCAAAAAAAGAAGAAAAAGAAACCTAATAGAAAGGTACAGCGTGTGTGCACAGAAGAGAGCTACAGCCTGACTGACTTGAGTAATTGGAATCAAGCTACAAGACCTCAATCCAGACACTCTCTGGAATGGTATCTTATGTAAAAGGAACATCTTGCTCTCAAAGGAAAGTCTGAAAGAATTAGAAAAGGAGGCAGAAGAGGAGGAGCAGCAAGTCCTTCACCAGTCAGTGTTGAAAGCCTATGAAGATATGACTTTGAAAGAGTTGAAGGATCTCTTAATTTAAATAAAATTTAATTTCATTACAAAATTTAAATGACAACAGATTGAGAATGAACATGCTATTGAAATGTTCAGGCAGCAAAAACTGCTTTTTAGTGGAAAGCAACTAAGCTGAAGAATAAATTTGGAGAAATTTTGGAGATCTCAGAAAAGGACTATGTTCAAGAAGTTACCTAAGCTGGTGAGGACTTGTGGGTAATCTTGCACCTTTACAAACAAGGGATTCCCCTGTGTGTCCTGATAAATCAAAACCTCAGTGGACTTGCCAGGAAGTTCCCTAATGTCAAATTTATCAAAGCCATTTCAACAATCTGCATACCCAATTATCCTGATAGGAATCTGCCCACAGTAGTTGTTTACCTTGAAGGTGATATCAAGGCTCACTTTATTGGCCTCTGGTGTTTGGAGGCAGGAACCTGATAAGAGGTGAATTGGAGTGGAAACTGCCTGAGTCTGCAGCAATTAAGACAGACCTGGAAGAAAACCCCAAGAAACCTACTGAAGACGTGTTCAAACTTTCTTGATGTGACAGATTGTCTGGATTTTTTTTTTTTTTTTTTGAGACAGAGTCTCACTGTGTTTCCCGGGCTAGAGTGCCATGGCATCATCCTAGCTCAGAGCAACCTCAAACTCCTGGGCTGAAGCGATCCTACTGCCTCAGCCTCCCAAGTAGCTGGGACTACAGGCATGCGCCACCATGCCCGGCTAATTTTTTCTATATATTTTTAGTTGTCTGATTAATTTCTTTCTATTTTTAGTAGAGACGGGGTCTCACTTTTGCTCAGGCTGGTTTTGAACTCCTGAGCTGAAACAATCCTCCCACCTCGGCCTCCCAGAGTGCTGGGATTACAGGTGTGAGCCACCGTGCTCGGCCTGTCTGGATTTTTTTAAAAAGGCAAAAGCAAGAATGAATCCTTTTGGTTGTTAGCCTTTTATAATTATGTTTCAAATCTTACACATTTGGTCAGGCATGGTGGCTCAGGCCTGTAATCCTAGCACTCTGGGAGGCCGAGGCGGGAGGATTGCTTGAGGTCAGGAGTTTGAGACCAGCCTGAGCAAGATTAAGATCCCCCCCTCCATCTCTACTAAAAATAGAAAAAAATGAGCCAGGCAACTAAAAATACAAAAAAAAAAAAATTAGGCAGGCATGGTAGTGCGCACCTGTAGTCCCAGCTACCCAGGAAGCTGAGGCAGGAGGATCGCTTGAGCCAGGAGTTTGAGATTGCCGTGAGCTAGGCTGACGCCATGGCACTCTAGGCTGGGCTACAGAGTGAGACTCTTGTCTCAAGAAAAAACCAAAAAAACCCAATCTTACACATTTCAGAAATAATCATTGCTGGGGATTCTATTAAATTTCTTGGAACTGTCTTTTTAAATTAATAACATTTCCTTGGAAAGCCATTAAAACCAGCCATTAGTATGGCAAATGTCTATGTTTTCCTCACTTACATTTTAAGTAAGCCATAAAACTAGTCATTATATTTTGACATTTAACTATATAAAAATGAATATACAGGGTATTTTAAAAATATTTTTTTAAAGACGAGGTCTCACCCTGTTGCTCAAGCAACAAGTACAGTGGTGCAGTCACAGCTCATTTTGGCCTCAAACTCCTGGCCTCAAGAAATCCTCAGGCCGGGCGCGGTGGCTCACGCCTGTAATCCCAGCACTCTGAGAAGCCAAGGCAGGCAGATCGTTTGAGCTCGGGAGTTCGAGACCAGCCTGAGCAAGAGCGACACCCTGTCTCTGTAAAAATAAAAAAATAAAATTAAAAAAAAAAAAGAAATCCTCTCACCTCGGCCTCCCATGTCTCCGGGATTAACAGGTGTTAGCCACTGCACCCAGCTCAAATATGGAGTTTTAAATTAAAATAAAGTGAATATATTATATGATGGAAGATTCCAGAAGCTGGGCACAGTGGCATGGACCTATAGTCCCAGCTACTTGGGAGGCTAAGAGAACTGCTTGAGCCCAGGAGTTCAAAACCAACCTGGGTAACGTAGCCAGATTCCTGTCTCAAAATAATTATTAAAAATTAAAAAAAAAAAGAAAATTGCAAACTAAGCTTTACAGTTACATTGTATATTTTTATTTTATAAAGGTAGCAACAGGATTATCAACTCAACTAAAAATATAGGAATGATCCCTAGGGGAAAAAATCTTAGTATTTATCCTATTTAGAAGAAATGGACAGGCTGGGTACAGTGGCTCATGCCTGTAATCTCAGCTCTTGGGAGGCTGAGGTGGGAGGATCACTTGAGGCCAGTAGTGTAAGACCAGCCTGGGCAACACAGTGAGATCCCCATCTTTTAAAAAAAAAAATGAAGAAAATTAGGCAGGCACAGTGGCATGCACCTGCGGTCCCAGCTACTTGGGAGGCTGAGGCTGGAGGAATTTGAGCCAGGGTGTTCCAGGTTGTAGTGAACTATGATGATGCCACCGCACTGTAGCCCAGGCAACAAAGTGAGACCCTGTCTCAAAAATAAAAAAAAGAAGAAGAAGAAAGTTGAAGGACTTAAACACTCTGATATCATGACTTCTAGGGCTACTGTAATTAGTGTGGTACTGACATAAAGGTTGACAAATAGATAAATGGCACAGAATAGAATCCAGAAATATCAGTGCTTACCTGATGGTGTGAAAAAAACAGACTCCAGAAATGGACACACATTTATTGTTTATTAATTTTTGACAAATGTGTAAAGGCAATTTAGTGGAGAAAGGACAGTCTTTTAACAATGATGCTGGAATTCCATATACAACAAACAAAAAAATCCTTCAACCCCACTATACATAAATTGTCTCAAAATGGAGTATAAAACTAAATGTAAAACTTTAACAACAGGCCAGATGCAGTGGCTCACGCCTGCAATCTTAACATTTTGGGAGACTGAGGTGGGAGGATCACTTGAGGTCAGGAGTTCGAGATCAGTCTAAGCGAGAGTGAGACCCTGTCTCTACAAAATAGAAAAATCAGCCAGGCGTGGTGGCGCTCACCTATAGTCACAACTACTCAGGAAGCTGAGACAGGAGGATCGCTTGAGCCCAGGAGTTTGAGGTTTCAGTGAGCTGTGATGATGCCACTGCACTGTAGCCAGGGTGACAGAGCAAGACCTGTCTCAAAAAAAAATTTTTTTTTTAACTATAAAAGTTCTTAAAGGAGAAAATCTTTGTGATTTTGTGTCAGGCAAAATTTTATAGAAGCATGATGAATAAGAGAAAAATAATCAAATTGGATTTGATAAAAATTAAGAACTTCTGTGCTTCAGAAGAGTCTGTTAAGACAAAGAAGTGACCAGCCACAGACTTGGATAAAGTATTTTTAAATCACGTATCTGATAAAGGACTTGTATCCAGAATATAAAAAGAACACTCAAATCTCGATAATTGGAATGCAAAAAAATGGGCAAAGGATTTTAACAGAAACTTCAAAGAAGACATGTAGATAGTAAATAAGAACATGAAAAATGTGCAAAATCATTAGGGAAATTCAGATTAAAACCACAATAAGATATTACCACACATTTTACATCCATTGGAATGTCTAAAATTAATAATACTGACCATAAGAAATGTTTGCAAAGATGTGCAGTAACTGAAACATACAGTGTTCATTGAAATGTAAAGTGATACAATCACTTTGGAAACAGTTTGTCAGTTTCTTAAAAAGTTAAGCATACATCTACCATATGACCACTCCTAGTTGTTTACTTAAGAGAAATGAAAGCATATATTTATATGATAATTTGTACCTGAATGATCATAGCAGCTTTGTTTATAATAACCAAAACCTGAAAACAACCCAAATATCCATCAACAGATGAATGCATAAGCAAACTGTAAGGCATCCATATAATGGAATATCACTCACCAATAAAAAAGGAATCAGCTCTTTTTTAATCTTTTTGTTATATATATTGTTTCTATTTTGCTTGTATTTATGTATGTATGTATGTATGTATGTATGTATGTGTGAATGAGACAGAATCTTGCTCTGTTGCCCTGGCTAATGTGGGTTTTTTTTTTTTTGGAGACAAAATCTTGCTCTGTCACCTTATACAGTGGTGTCAGCCTAGCTCACAGCAACCTCAAACTCCTGGGCTCAAGCAATCCTCCTGCCTCAGCCTCCCGAGTAGCTGGGACTACAGACATGCGCCACCATGCCCAGCTAATTTTTTTTTAATATATTTTTAGTTGTCCAGCCAATTTCTATTTTTAGTAGAGACAGGGTGTCGCTCTTGCTCAGGCTGGTCTCGAACTCCCGAGCTCAAGCAATCCTCCCGCCTCGGCCTCCCAGAGTGTTAGGATTACAGGCGTGAGCCACCGTGCCTGGCCTACTTTTATTTTTAATTGACATAATTATGCATATTTATGGGGTACAATGTGATATTTTGATACATGTATACAATGTAATGATCAAATCAGGGCAATTACCATATCCATTACCTCACACATTTATTGTTTCTCTGTGTTAAGACCATTCAAAATTTGCTCTTCTGCCTGTTTGAAAACATACGATAAATTGCTGTTAATTATAGTCACCCTATAGTGCTATAGACCACTAGAACTTATTCCTCCTATCTAGCTGTACTTTTGTATCTGTTAACTTATCTTTGGCTGTCCCCTTTTTCCCCCTACACTTCCCTGCCTCCAATAACCACTATTCTACTCTCTACTTCTAAGAGATTGACTTTTTTAGCTTCTGCATATGAGAACATGCTGTATTTATCTTTCTGTGCCTGGGTTATTTCACTTATCATAATGTCATCCAAGCTCATCTATGTTGCCACAAATGACAGAATTTCCTGGTTTTTATACCTAAATAGTATTCAAAAATTGTATTACATTGTATATATAACATTTTCTTTATCCATTCATCTGTCGATGGACACTTACGTTGATTACACATTTTGGCTTGTGAATAGTGCTTCAATAAATATGGGAATGCAGATGTCTTTTTGATGTATTGACTTCCTTTCCTTTGGCTATATACCCAGTAGTGGGATTACTGGATCATAAGGCAGTTCTATTTCTCGTTTTCTGAGGAACCTCCATACTGTTTTCCATAATGACTACTAATTTACATTTCCACTAACAGTGTAAGAGTTCCCCTTTCTCTACATTCTCATCAGCATTTATTTTTTGACTTTTTGATAATAGCCTTTCTAACTTGGGTGAGATGATATTTCATTGTGGGTTTGATTTGCATTTCCCTGCTGATTAGTTATTTTACTGTTCTTATGAAGCAGGGAGTGAGAAGGCGGGCTTCAGCTTCTTTTTGTTTTTTTGAGACAGAGTCTCACTCTGTTGCCCTGGGTAGAGTATAGTGGTGTCATCATAGCTTGCTGCAATCCCAAACTCCTGGGCTCAAGCAATCCTCCTGCCTCAGTCTCCTCAGTAGCTGGGACTACAGGTGCGTGCCATGATGCCCAGATAATTTTTCTATTTTTAGTAGACACGGAGTCTTACTCTTGCTAAAGCTGGTCTTGAACTCCTGAGCTCAAGCAATCCTCCCGCCTCGGCCTCCCAGAGTGCTAGGATTACAGGTATGAGCCACCACACCTGACCCCTTTTTTTGAAGAATATCTTTGCTATGTATGGTATTCTTGGCTCACAATTTATTTTTTCTTTCAGCACTTTGAGTATATCATCCCATTCTCTCCTGGCATGCAAGGTTTCTGCAGAGAAATCTACTGTTAGTCTAATGGGGAGTCCCTAATTGTGACTTGATGCTGTTCTACTGCTGTTTTTAGAATTCGTTGTCTTTGACCTTTTTTTCTTTCTTTCCTTTGTCTCTCTTTTTTTATTTTTTACTTTTTGAAACTGGGTCTTGCTCTGTCGCCCAGGCTGGAGTGCAGTGGCTTCATCATAGATCATTGCAACCTTGAACTCCTAGGCTCAAGTGATCTTTCTGTCTCAGCCTCCCAAGTAGCTTTGGCTACAGCTGCATGCCACCACACCTGGCTAATTTTTCTGTTTTTTGTAGAGATAGGGTCTGATTCTTGCTCAGGCTGGTCTTGAATTCCTGGCCTCAAGCGATCCTCCTGTCTCAGCCTCCCAGAGTGCTAGGATTACAGGTATGAGCCACTGTGCCTGGCCTGTCTTTGACCTTTCACAATTTGATTATAATGTGCCTGAGGAAAGACGTTTTTGAGTTCAACCTATTTGTAGACTTTTGAGTTTCCTAAATTTGGATGTCCATATGTCTTCCCCAGACTTGGGAAGTTTTCAGCTATTATTTCATTAAATTTGTTTTCTATACGTTTTCCCTTTTCTTCTCCTTGTGGCATTCCCGTAATACGAATATTTGTTCACTTAAATGGTGTCCCATAAGTCTTGTAGCCTTCTTTCACTCTTTTTCATTCTTCTTTCTTCCCCCCTGCCCCGACTGAGTAATTTCAAATGGCCAGTCTTTAAGTTCAGAGATTCTTTCTTCTACTTGATCTAGTCTGCAGTGGGGGGATCACAGTTCACTGCAGCCTGACTCGCCTGGCCTTAAGCAATCCTCCGCCTCAGTCTTCTGAGTAGCTGGAAATATAAGTGCACACCGTCATGCCCAGCTAATTTTTCTATTTTTTTAGAGACAGGTTCTTGCTATGTTGTGCAGAGTGGTGGTATTTGTCTTTATGCATCTTGCTTATTTCACTTAACATAATGTCCTCCATGCTCATTCATATTGCTGCAAATGACAGGATTTTATTCCTTTCTATGATGGACTACTATTCCATTGTGTGTAAATACCACACTTTCTTTATCCATTCATCCACTGATAAACACTTAGGTTGATTCCATATCTTGGCTATTGTGAATAGTGCTGCAATAAACATGAGTTTGTAGATATTTCTTTTTTTTTTTTTTTTTTTGAGACAGAGTCTTACTCTGTTGCCCTGGCTAGAGTGAGTGCCGTGGCGTCAGCTTAGCTCACAGCAACCTCAAACTCCTGGGCTTGAGCAATCCTACTGTCTCAGCCTCGCGAGTAGCTGGGACTACAGGCATGCGCCACCATGCCCGGCTAATTTTTTTTTTTCTATATATATTTTTAGCTGTCCAATTAATTTCTTTCTATTTTTAGTAGAGACGGGGTCTCGCTCTTGCTCAGGCTGGTCTCGAACTCCTGAGCTCAAACAATCCGCCCGCTTCGGCCTCCCAGAGTGCTAGGATTACAGGCGTGAGCCACCGCGCCCGGCCCCTGCAGATATTTCTTTAACATACTGGTTTTAGGACCTCCATACTATTTTCCGTAGCAGTTGTACAAATTTGTATTTCCACTCACAGAGTATTAGAGTTCCCCTTTCTCCACATCTTTACCAGAATTTGTTAGTTTTTGACTTTTTGATCATAGCCCTTCTAACTGGGGTGAGACAGTATCTAATTATGGTTTTGATTTGCATTTTCCCGATGGTTTGATCTAAATGCTTGGGTATATGCAGATTCAGCAATTTTGGCAAGAATCATTCCTAGGTATTGTGTACTTCCCATTGCATCACATCAGGAGGCATATTGTTATAACAACTCTTTGCAGAGTGTTTCCTGTCTGTGTCACTTACATTTTCTTTTTCATATTTGCTTACTTTATAGTTTATTTTTGTTATTATTTAGAACTGCATTAGGTTGTATGTAGGAGAAACACTACTATTTAATACTTTGGCTTATATAAATTATAAGCGTTCTGTGTTAAATTGATGATTTGAATACTCACATCTAATTTTACTTGCTCCCAAAAACCCCACCCCAATTTTTTTTAAAGGCATAAATCCACAAGGATGGAGAGAATAGGAAAAAGGCAATAGCAGCAAGTTTTGCGAGCTGAAAAGCAAATGGTTGCATGCCGGTTGACTTAGTGGACCTGAAAAAGCATACCATGTGGAAATCTGAAGAACAACCCAATTTATTCTTTCTTTTTTTTTTTCTTTTTTGAGACAAGCTCTCACTCTGTTGCCCAAACTGGAGTGCAGTGGTGCAGTCATAGCTCTGTGCAACCTTGAACTCCTGGGCTCAAGTCACCCTCCTGCCTCAGTCTTCCAAGTAGCTGGGACTACAGGCACACACCACCATACTTGGCTAAGTTTTTTTTTTTTATTTTTGTAGAGATGGGGTCTTGCTGTGATGCCCAGGCTGGTCTTGAACTCCTGGCCTCAAGTGATCCTCCCAGCTCGGCCTCCCAAAGTGCTGTGATTAAAGGAGTGAGCCACTGTGCCTGGCCCCAGTTTATTCTGTAGAGTCCTCAAAACTCTGAAGAATTGGCAGCACCAGATAAATCTTCAACTGAAGGGTCAAGGGAGCAATAAAATAACAAAGATTGGGTGAACTCTCTTGAGAAGCAGATTCTCCGTTCCCAGCCCTTACTTCATTCTGCTGAATGCCAATTCCACCACCCTGTCAGAAGTCTGGAGATTTAATCTCTGGAGAAGGGGAAAAAGAGGGTGTTGCCTTGACGATGCCAGACATCCCTGAAGGCTGCAGATACTGTACTGACACTATGAGGTTAGGTGGTGAAAGCATAATGAATGGTGTTGCCCCAGCTTCTTCCCCACTCAGCTCCCAGCACCACTAGCAGCCAACCTTCCTTGTCTAGCTGGAAGTTGTATTGATTCTTCCCTAGAGGTCTTCTTTTTATGATATTATTAGTATTTCTTTTGTATATATTTTTAAATGTTCTGTGTTCATATATTTATGTTATGTCTATTGTAAGTAGCATTGATTTTCTTTTTAAAATCCATTTGGACAATCTTACCTTTTTTTCCATTATCCTTTTTCTTTTGAGGCAAAGTCTCACTCTGTTGCCCAGGCCAGAGTGCCCTGGCGTCAGCCTAGCTCACAGCAACCTCAAATTCCTGGGCTCAAGCAGTCCTCCTGCTTCAGCCTCCCGAGTAGCTGGGACTACAGGCATGCGCCACCATGCCCGCCTAATTTTTTCTATGTATTTTTAGTTGTCCAGCTAATTTCTTTTTATTTTTTTTAGTAGAGATGGGGGTCTTGCTCTTGCTCAGGCTGGTCTCCAACTCCTGAGCTCAAACAATCCTCCCACCTCGGCCTCCCAGAGTGCTAGGATTACAAGTGTGAGCCACTGCACCCGGCCCTCTTATCCTTTTAATTGGAGTGTTACCCATTTATAGTTTGTGTAATTACTTAATATATTTAGACTCATCCCTGCTATTTTTATCTCTTTGACACACACCTGTTTTGTATTCTTTTTCTCCCTTCTCTTACCAGATCATTCAGTATTCTTCATTTTCCCTTTTGTTCTTTCCTAAATCTGAAATGTCTTTATTTAAGTTTTTTATGAATCTTTTAGCAGTTATCATTGAGATTATAACATGCATCCTTGACTCACTTTCTAATAACAATTACTTTCTTTGCTTCCCTAAAAATGTAAAAACCTAAAAATTTAACTCCTTTTGCCTAACTCCTCTCTTTTTTATTAGAGTTCCCATGCATTTTAATTCTACATGTATTTTAAATCTCAGGAAATTATTATTTACTCCTGGGCTTAAGCAATCCTTCTGCCTCAGTCTCTTGAGTATCCAGGATGACGGGCACATGTAACTACACCCAGCTAATTAAAAAAATTTTTTGAATAGACAAGGTCTCCCTGTGTTGCCCAGGCTGTTCTTTTTTTTTTTTTTTTTTTTTTTTTTTTTTTTTGAGACAGAGTCTCGCTTTGTTCCTCAGGCTAGAGTGAGTGCCGTGGCGTCAGCCTAGCTCACAGCATCATCAAGCTCCTGAGCTCAAGTGATCCTCTTGCCTCAGCCTCCCAAGTAGCTGGGATTACAAGGCGCGAGCCACCACACCCAGCTAATTTTTTGTTTCTATTTTTAGTTGACTGGCTAATTTTCGTTTTTTCTATTTTTAGTAGAGATGGGGTCTTGCTCTTGCTCAGCCTGGTCTTGAACTCCTGACCTCAAGCAATCCTCCCGCCTCGGCCTCCCAGAGTGCTAGGATTACAGGCGTGAGCCACGATGCCCGGCCTGCCCAGGCTGTTCTTGAACTCCTGTGCTCAAGTGATTCTCCTTCCTCGGCCTCCCAAAGTAGTGGGATTACAAGGATGAGCCACCGGGCCTGGCCTATTATTATTGGCTCTGTCACCCAGGCTGAAGTACAGTGGCACAATCATAGCTCATGGTAGCCTTGAACTCGTGGGCTCAAGGGATCCTCCTGCCTCAGTCTCCCAAGTAGCTGGGACTATAGGCTCATGCTACTACAACTGGCTAATTTTTAAATATTTTGCAGAGGTGTGTCTCACTATGTTGCCCAGGCTGGTCTTGAACTCCTGGGCTCAAGTGATCCACCTGCCTTGGCTTCTCAAGGTGCTGGGATTATAGGCGAGAGCCACTGTGCCTGGCCAAGGAAATTATTGTTTTCTATGGTCAATGTTAATGTACTTTTACCCATATATTTACCTTTTTTTTGTCTTTAATCCTCTCTTCATTTCCATCTGTAATTTCTTTCTGCCTAAGGAACTCTTTTTAATATTTCTTTTAGTGAATTCCTAATAGCAATAAATTCTATTTTTTGTTAATCTGAAAAATCTGAAAATGTCATTATTTTGTCTTCATTCTTGCATGGTATTTTTTTTCTGAGTAAAAAATTGTAAGTTGCTGTCTAATATGTTAAGCACAAGCCATAACTGGCTTCTGTATACTTGAAACATCACTAATACGAATAGAGAGAAGCTGGAAGTGTAATATACACACAAAATTCCAAAGACTTGGTATGAAAAAAAGACTATAAAATATCTTGTTAATATTTTATACTGATAACATGTTGAAATCATACTTTTAATATATCGTTAAGTAAAAGAGTAAGATTTTTAGAAATTATAAGCTGGCAGTTTTCTTTCAATTGCTCTGTCATTCCATTGTTTTCTAGCTTCATTTCTGTTGAGCCATCAGCTGTCACATACTGTTGAAGGTATGTGAATTTTTTCTCTGGCTGCTTTGTGTTTGTTTTCAGCAGTTTGATCATGATGTCTACTTTCTGAATAATTTCCTTAATTTTATTTTGCAATGCTTCTATTTGATTTAACAGTTTTGGCTATATTTTAAATTTCCAAGGCTGCTTTCTTATGCATCTTTGAGATTATTAGTAGGTTTTTGAAATTTTCTTCTATTCCCTCCATTAACAATTTCTTTGGGCCGGGCGCGGTGGCTCACGCCTGTAATCCTAGCACTCTGGGAGGCTGAGGTGGGCGGATTGTTTGAGCTCGGGAGTTCGAAACAAGCCTGAGCAAGAGCGAGACCCCATCTCTACTAAAAAATAAAAAGAAATGAGACAACTAAAAATATATAGAAAAAAATCAGCTGGGCATGGTGGCGCATGCCCGTAGTCCCAGCTACTCGGGAGGCTGAGGCAGGAGGATGGCTTGAGCCCAGGAGTTTGAGGTTGCTGTGAGCTAGGATGACGCCACGGCACTCTAGCCCAGGCAAGACAGTGAGACACTGTCTTAAAAAAAAACAAAAAAACAAAAAAAAATTTGTTTATTTCCCCCCACCCCCTTACATCTTTTTGTCTCTGAGTTTGAGGTATTTCTTCAATGATTGCTGATCCTTAACACTTTTCATGTTTGCAAGTGGCATGTTTAAAAGCTTAGAAGCTCCACATGGATGGAACTTACTGATCTGCAAGCTTCAATTTTGGGTGAGCCAAGAACTGCCTGATTCTTTGGGATCCCCAAATCATATATCCATACCCTTCTTTGCATTATATAGTTTCTGCAGAGAATTGCATGTGCTCTGCCTTGGAGTAGAAGCTTAGCTGCCATGGTTTTGCTTCGGGCAATGAAGTGGCCTGAGCAGGGCTGTCCAGCTGTTCTTTTTGCATACTTAATAAAGCCAGAAATTATTCTAGGTAGCAATTCATTACTATGTAATGCCCACTGGTTATGAATTGTGAGATAAGTTAAATATCTCACAATTAATTTTCCTTACAAAAGTATCTTGTGTTACTAGTACACATTCATATCTTGGTTAATATTTACTGTACATGAAAATAATAAAATTACAATTTTATAAAAATATTCACTATATCTCACCTATTCCTGTGAGTCCCAAGCGCCTTCCAGGATCACATAGGTACTCTGAGTAGTCATCTCCATGCCAAGCCCCTCTCCAAGGTTACTGCCCACACCTCCCTATGGCTGCTTAAGCTCCTGCCAGAGGGAGTTTCTCTTAATTCTCAGAATATACAAGACCCTTTCTGGCCCTTATGTCCTACATTCTCCTTTGTGATGGTTAATATTATGTGTGAGCTTGACTGGGCCATAGGGTGCACAGATATTTGGTCAAACATTATTCTGGGTATGTTTGTGAAGTTCTTTCTGAATGAGATTAACATTTGAATTGGTAGACAGAGTAAGCACAGTGCTCTTTCCGATGTGGTGGGCCTCATCCAATCTGTTGAGGACCTGAATAGAACAAGAAAATGGGCTGGGTGCAGTGGTTCATGCCTGTAATCTTAGCCACACATGCCTGTAATCTAGCCTGGGTGACATAGCAAGACCCTGTCTCAAAAAACAAAACAAACAAAAAAAGTATAAGAAAATGGAGTAAGAGAGAACTCTTGCCCGACTGTCTTCAAGCTGGGACATTGGTTTTGTTCTGCTTTCAGAATCAAATTGAAAAACTGGCTCTTTCTGGGTCTTTTTTGTTTGTTTCATAGCTTCTTAGCATGGGAATCTTTCTCAGTCTTGAGCTTATTGGCTTTCAGACAGGAACTACACCATTGGCTATTCTGGGTCTCTAGTTTGCTGAGTGCAGATCTTGGGACTTGTCAGCTTTCATAATTATATGAGCCCATTTCTTATAAGAAATCTCTCTCCCATTTTATATCTACGTATCTATCTATCTGTCTATCTCCTATTGCTTGTGTTTCTCTGGAGAACTCTAATATATCCCTCAAGGGGGTGAAAATTGATTGTTAGGGGGAGAAACAAATCTTAGCTATTACAATGTTTTGTGGCTTTCCAAAGCTTAACCCTACTTGACCAAATCTTATTCCTCAGTCTTTATTTTTTCTCCTTAATTTCTTGTTAATTTTTCCTTAGAGGGTGTCTTAGTCCATTCGGGCTGTTATTGCAAAATACCACAAACTGAGTATAAACAACAGAAATTTATTTCTCACACTTCTGGAAGCTAGGAAGTCCAAGATCAAGGCACCAGCAGATTCAGTGTCTTCCTGATTCATAGCTGTGCCTCCTAGCTGTGCCCTCACATGGTGGAAGAGACAAGGCAGCTCTCTAGGCCCTCTTATATAAGGGCACTAATCCCACTTATGAGGGTTCTGCCATCATGACATAATCACTACCCAACAGCCTCACCTTCCAATACCATCACATTGGTGATTAGGTTTCAGCAAGTGAATTTTGGGGGAGATACTGAAAAAAGGTTGAGAAGCACTGCTTTATCCTTTGCTTCATCAGTTCTCTCTGCCAGGAACACCCTCTCTGCCCTTATGAGGCTTTGTCACTGGTCTCTTGGCCCCCACTCTCGCTTCTCTGTCATCTATTCCCTACACAGTAGCCTGAGTTCTCTGGAAAATATACATCTGACCATGACACTCCCTGCTCAAAACCCTTCACAGCTCCCAGCTGCATTTGTAATAAAATAAATGTGGCCTTCTGGAGGCCACAGGTCCTGCCATTTTCACTTGCTCTAGCTATGTGGCTCTTGTGGGTTCCCGGGACATGCTGAGCTTTTCCCTGCTCCAGAGTCTTGCGTTTCTGTGAGTCCTTTGCTCTGAGTGCAAACACTACTGGCTCAGCTCAGCACCTCAGAGAGGCCTGCCTTGTCCCCAGTCCTCAGAGTAACTTCCACCCAGTGCTCTGCTAGTACCTGAGTCACACCTGAATGGGAATCTGGGCCTTGCCTCTGACTATTGGGGTGGCTCTGGGCAAATTCCTTAACATCTATGGACCTCAGTTTCTCATCCACAAAATAGGGCTAATGGTACCTATCTTGAGAGTGGTTGTGTGGATTAAATGAGATGTAGTGGCAGCAGGCAGTGTGGTTGGTACATGATTGCAGGACATATGGTCATTATTATGTCATCGATTGATTCAGTAAATACTAAGAGTGCTGCGTGCCCAGCCCCTTGCTTGGCAGGAGTTGGGACTCAGAGGTGCGTGAGGCAGGTGTTCCCATGTTCTCCCTTGCCCCCTAGGCTGTTTCTCTTCGGGGATACTGGTGTCACCATGAATCCCAATCCTGTGCCAATGTGCATGACAAAGGAAAGCACAGGGCTGTGGGAGAAGGGAAGTATCTGACCCAGCCCCTGTGGGAAGGTGTGGGAGTAGGGGCAGCCTAAGACATTGCCCCAGAGGAATGGTGGAGGAGACCAGGCAGGCATCCCTGCTACGTCTCTCAAACTCCAAATTCAGTGGTAGGATCACCCAAGGCCTTCTGTTAGGGATGGAGAACCTTTATTCTACTGATAAGGTGGTCTCTCCAGGGCTTTAAGAAGAGGTTTGATTGGCTCACATTAGTTCATTCCGGCTGTGTCATGAATGGGCCAGAGGATTAGGAGGCTGAAGCTGCAGCTGGGGACGGGTGACAGGGAAGCAGCTGTGGGGCCCAGTAAAGGGTGTACGTGGAGGCCAGTATACCTCAGTGCCAGATTCTGCCACATCTCGGCCCTGTAATCCCCCTGGAACCAAAAGGGGAAAACGTGTCTTTTGCGTTTCGGTGTCTACGGTGAGTGGGGACCTCCAGCGGGCAGGGCCCCACTAGCCTGGATCTAAGGGCCGGCAGGTACCTGGGCTTGCTGACGGCCCAAAAGACCCGGGAAGGAGGAAGGTCCACGTAGAGGCCCGTCTCTCCGACCTGGAAGCTGAGATCCCGCGGGGCCGGGAGCGCTGGAGACCCCGGAGGTGTGAGAACGGGTCCCCAAGCACCAGGATCCCTGGGGACAGCTTAGCGGGGCTGCAGCATAGGGCGGCCTTTGGGCCAAGGGTTTCCACGGACAGCGCAGGTCTGTCCGAGCCCAAACTGGGCCATGCTTCTCCCGGCCCCGGCCCAGCTGCGCGTGGTGTCGCGGTCCAGACGGACCTGGACCGGTCCCGCGCCCCGCCCGCCTCCCTGAGTCATCTGGACTCGGCTGAGCGGCCAGCCAAGGTCACAGGGCTAGAAGGCGGCAGAGGCGGACTCGAACCCGGTGGGGGCCAAGGTCATTGGGCCACCCCCAGCAGGGCTAGGGCCGGTCGCCCCTGGTGCACCCCGGGAGCCGGGCTGGTCTGCAGCACCGTGGGCCGCGCGGGGGCGGCGGGTGCCTGTCAGGTCGGCGGAACCGCTCTCCTCCACCCGCGTAGCTCGCCTTTCGCAGGGCCGACCCTCCGCCCGACTACAGTTCCCAGAGGGCTGCGCACCGCGGGAGGGGTCGGCGGCGAGCGTGGCGGTGACGCCACCGCCCCACCCCCGCGCCCGCCCCTCCCGCGCCCCGGCCTTCGGCCGCGCACGGCCTGACGGGAGTCGTGGTCCTCCCCCGGGCGCCCCCGGCGGCGGCGGGGGCGGCACGAACTTCCACTCCCGGCGTGCCCTGCGCGCCGGGCGCACGTTAACGGCAGGAGGGGCAGGGCGAGGCAGAAGGGGAAGCGGCGCCCGGGAGGGCGGAGTAAGGCGGGGGAGGGGGGAAGGGAGGGCGCCCACACCCCTCCCCCTCCCCGCCGTTCCTTCCCCCTCCCCCGACGTAAACTGGGATCCCTTTCCCCTTGTGTCCGCCATATTGGACTCTAACTCTGGTCAGCGGCGGCGCCAGGCCGGTGGAGTCGCCGTTTCTCCCGCCCAGCGGCCTCCCTCGCAGCTCCCGTGCGCCCCAGCCCTCCCCGCCTGGGAGGCGACCCCGCGCCGCGCTCCCCGCCCCAGCCGGCCGGAGCGCCCGCCGCCGCCGCCTCAGCCTCCCCGCCCTCCCCGCCCTCCGCCGCCGCCCGCGGCCCGGCGCCCGCTGCGCGCCCCTCTCCTGTCCACCCGCCCGCCATGAGTCCGGCCGACGCCAAGCGCGGGGCCAAGCGCCGGAAGAACAAGCGGGGCAGTGGCGGCTCGGGCGGGGGTAACGGCGGCACAAGCAGCGGCAAGGCCGGCCCGGCGGCGGCGCTGCGCGGCTCCCAGGCCGCGGCCCTGGCGGCCCCGAGCGGTGCGGCGGGCCTGCTGGGCGTCGCGGCGGCGGCCAACGGGCCCCTCGGCGTGGGCGCGGGCGGCGCCGCCCCCGGAGGCTACTTCGAGGTAAGCAGCGGTGGGCGGGGGTCCGGCCGGCGGGACACGGCCGCCGCCCCCTCGCGCGCTGTCGGAGCGCGGCCTCCCGCGCGGGCCTGGGCCGCTGGGCGGGGATGCTGCAGCCGGGCGGATAACGGGTCCTGCGGCGGCCGCGCGGGCGTCTGCGGGCTCCGTTCGTGGGTCCCGGGCTGGGCGGGAGGGGACCCGCGCTCGGGTGTCGAGGCCTCTGGCAGCGTTCTCTAGGGAAAAACGTGAGCAAGGTTGAGGGAGGCGACACCTGACCCCGAAGCACGGAGCGCGGTCCGTGGTTCGCACGGAGGGGCTGGCCCCGGATTTGAGCCGCTGCGAGAGGGGGATGCCTCCTAGGTGAAGATCCTGTGCGTGGCGCTTTGCCTTCCGCTGGCCCCCATGGGTGATGCCCCCAGGAACTCGTGCTCCTGTGGTATCATCTCACCCCGCTGCTGCAGCGTCGGAATAGCTGTGATTCAGGTGACGAGCAGGGCTTTCCTTTGTAATTCCCAGTGCTTTGAAATGTTTCTCGCTGTCCACCTTATTAATGCCCCTGCAAATGATGGTTGAAAAGTGCTTTCTGGAAGTTTTCTTTGGCTTCTCCAATACGGTCGTTTGGAAGCTACCTGACAGCCATCTGGAGTTGGGAGCCCTGGCCCTTCATTTCTTACTTTCTTAAGTTTTAGGAGTAATTAGTGGTCTTGTTACTCTGGCATGTGTTTAGCTTTTGAACTTGAGGAATTTGGAGAGTAATTTTTTTCAGTTTTGTTTAAGAAGGCAGCTAGCTCACTTTGCATCTACCAATTATGGATTGCTGCCACTTTTATCCCACTATTGGTTACTACACTGCAGAAGACATAATACTTGTACGCGGATATGCAATTGGTGTGGTCATTTCCAGTCATTGGATTGGCTCCTGAAAGATACTATTTTTTTTTTTTTTTTGAGACAGAGTCTCACTCTCTTGCCTGGGGCGAGTGCCGTGGCGTCAGCCTAGCTCACAGCAACCTCAAACTCCGGGCTCGAGCAATCCTACCGTCTCAGCCTCCCGAGTAGCTGGGACTACAGGCATGCGCCACCATGCCCAGCTAATTTTTTCTATATAGTTTTAGCTGTCCAGTTAATTTCTTTCTATTTTTTTTTTTTTTTTTGGTAGAGACGGGGTCTCGCTCTTGCTCAGGCTGGTTTCGAACTCCTGAGCTCAGAATGATCCGCCCGCCTCGGCCTCCCAGAGAGCTAGGATTACAGGCGTGAGCCACCGCGCCCGGCAAAGATACTATTTTTTTTCAAAAGTTTCGTTCTTGTAAGATTATTAGACCTCTTAAATCATATTATTTTAAAGACATTTGCAATTGAAAAGCAAAACAAAAAAAAGCATTAGTATTTATGTGCCAAATCATGAGACAAATTGGCTTATGTGAGATTCCAGATATTACGTTGGAACAGTATGTAGTGAGAGCAGATAAGAAATCGTCGTACATGGCATGGCTTTCTGATGCTTATACTATAACATGAAAATACAGTAATGTATGTTTCAGTTTAAAGTACTTTGAGTGTTCTCTGTGGTATAGTAAGTGCAGTTGTTGGAGCTTGTTTTACATTTGGGGTTTTACATTAGGGGTTCTGACTGCAGGGCTTCCATCTCCAGAGGTTACCCTTATCCACTACTACCCTGATATGGAATAGGCTGTAGTTCTTGGGAGCAAGGATGAGCCCTGTGCCCTGGGATTATTGTGCTTTTAAAGGGCAGTGTTTGGTGCTGCTGGAGAGGGGTGGGCGGGAGATCTGTCTATGCAAATCTTTTACAAAAATGGTTATGTTTGCTGTAGCTGGATGTAAAACATACCTATTTCTGTCACCTCAATAAAAACCAGTTGGTCGGCCGGGCGCGGTGGCTCACGCCTGTAATCCTAGCACTCTGGGAGGCCGAGGTGGGCGGATCGTTCTGAGCTCAGGAGTTCGAGACCAGCCTGAGCAAGAGCGAGACCCCGTCTCTACAAAAAAAAGAATAGAAAGAAAATTAATTGGACAGCTAAAAATATATATAGAAAAAATTAGCCAGGCATGGTGGCACATGCCTGTAGTCCCAGCTACTCGGGAGGCTGAGGCAGAAGGATCACTTGAAGCCAGGAGTTTGAGGTTGCTGTGAGCTAGGCTGACGCCACGGCACTCACCCCAGGCAAGAGAGTGAGACTCTGTCTCAAAAAAAAAAAAAAAAAAACAAACCAGTTGGTGGCACAATACAATCCTTACTCTGGTTTTTGTTATCATTTCAGGTTTTAATAATTGACATTTACTTTGCAATATTTATCTGAAATAATTACTTTCATTTATTATTTTAATCGCACTATTCAAAGGCAGATATAGTTGTATACCTAGTATTTTTTTTTCTTTTTGAGACTGGGTCTCACTCTGTTGCCCAGGCTAGAGTGCAGTGGTGTCATCAAAGCTCACTGCAACCTCAAACTCCTGGGCTCAAGCAGTCCTCCTGCCTCAGCCTCCCCAGTAGCTAGGACTGCAGGTGTGTGCCGCAACGCCCGGCTAATTTTTCTATGTTTAGTAGAGACTGAGTCTCGCTCTTGCTCAGGCTGATCTTAAACTCCTGAGCTCAGGCAATCCTCCTGCCAAAGTGCTAGGATTACAAGTGTGAGCCACCTCACCCGGCCCTAATTTTCTATTTTTTTGTAGAGAAAGCGTCTCACTATATTGCTCAGGTTGGTCTCGAACTCCTGACCTCAAGCGATCCTCCTCCCTTGGCCTCCCAAAATGCTAGGATTACAGGTGTGAGCCACCTCGCCTGGCCCCTAGTATTATTTTTGACAGGACTGTCTTATTCTGTTAAACTGTTATGCATCAAGGTTTTTGACCTTGACCCATTGAAGAAATAAAATGTATTAAGACCCAGAAAACACACACATACCTACACAATGAAACTGCTAAAAAATGCTATTTCAATACTTCTCGATCTTTTGATCTTTTCCATTAAATTTCATTAATAAAATACCAGTCATAGTTCACAAAGTTATTTCATTACGCACTATTGAGTTGTGACCTGCACCTTGAAAAACATTTACTGTATTTTAAACTTTTAGAGCTATGTCTTTAGTTTTTAGATTTCTTCGCAAGTGTTGTTTTAGTAATTGTGCATCAAAGATGCTTTTTATGGTAATAGGGCTAAAAATGTTACTTACACAGATCACAAAAGGTCCTAATGTCATTCTGAAGCCTCTGAATTGTTTCCCCAAAGATGATGAGCTCTTTGGGGTACCTTGGATGGTGCAAAACAGGGACAAAAACCAGTGTCAACAAGTAACAGCAAGTGGGTCCTAGCCCTGTTTCCCAGAGCGGCTTTCGGAGTCCTGGAGAGTGTCCTCTCCACTCCGTAGAGGGTCACCAAGCCAGAGGGTAGATTAGAGAGAAGTCAGAATGGAAGGACTGTCTTGATTTTCAGGAGGGTCACAGCCCCATTGCCCTGTGTGCTGTGGGTTATACCTAGGACCATCTTCATCAAAGTAGCTGCTGAGCTAGAGAGGATGTCTCTGCATGTGGGTAGCTTCAACAAAGAACGAGGGCTAGGGGAGAAGTAACAGAACATAGCTTAGCTTATGGGATCTTTGGTCCTAAACAGAACTCTGGCACACAAAGCTTGGGGGGATACAAATTTGATAGGCTGTGTCACTTGGGCAAAGTATCAACCTTGCACTACCTCAGTTTTCTAAATGGTAGGACACCGGCTACTAGGATTATTGTACAAATTAAACAAGCAAATGCAAAGAAAGTGCTTGAACAATGGGTGGTGGCACACAGTAAGTGCTGTGCATGTTCTTGATCACTGTTTTTCTGGACCTGGGCTGGACTTTATTAGGGACTTTGCTGCAGGATGCTGTTGATCAGCTTTTTCCACTTGTAAAATGGGAAAACAGTACACATGTGTAAAAAATGTTGAACGCAAGTCTTGGACAATGCCTGCTCTAACAGCCTTGTGTGTTGGTCTGCTCTAACCTGACAATAAAGGGTTGGCCCTGAAACAAGTTGATAGATGAGGGATAGCATGACTATATCTAATTATTTTGCATTTCTGTTTAAAGTATAATTTTCATAATGTTCATGATGTAAATGAAAAAAGCTTACAAAACAATATTTGTAACTATAGACCTATTTTTGTGAAGTATCTGTATATATCTTTGCACGGGAAAGTCTGATAAGGATATACATCAAAATATTTTATGGTGGACATTCTGATGGATTTTTTTCCTTTTTCATATGCCTCAAGCTTTAAGACTTTTCTACAATGAACATTGCTTATGGAGCAGAAAGGTGAATGATATTTTTATAACCTGATATTACTAACCCTTCCTTTTTCAAATAAAACTAATTTTGGCTTTTTCCACCTTTTGGTAGTTAACCATTTAGATATTATGTACAAAATAAAAATAATTTATACCATCCAAATTCTATTTTCTGAGTAAGTGCAAATTAAGCCATGCACATTATTTACAAAACTCAAAATTCCTCTATTACGGAACTTGGCCTGTATCACTAGCTACTGGAGTATTAAGTTACATATGACTATACTAATGGAGGGCTTTGGGAATTTAGGGCTATTTTTTGTAATGCTAAAGGATGGTGAGAGTACAGCGTCAGCTAGGAGTGCTGAGAGTGGACATTGTTGCCTTTTTCCTGATCTTTGGAGGAAAGTATTCATCCTCTTACCGTTAACTATGATGTTTGTTGTAGATTTTTTTGTAGATGCCCATTATTAGGTTATGGAAGTTTCTATTTCTAGTTGCTGAGAGTTGTTCTATTAATGGATGTTGGATTTTATCAAATGCTTTTTTGAATCAATTGATATGATTATGTGGTTTTTCTTCTTTAGACTGTTAATGTCATAATAACATTGATTTTGGATATTGAACCAGCTTTGCATTCCTAGAATAAACCTTGCTCGGTCATGGTATCTTATTCTTTTTTAATTATTATTATTTAATTTTTTAATCTTTTTTAATCTGGGTTCACTTTGCTAATGTTATATTGAGATAATGCTTCTGTTTCCATGAGGGATATTTGTCATTATTTTTCTTATACTGTTTTTGCCTGGTTTTGGTATTGCAGGTTGAGTATCCCTTATCTGAAATACTTGGGACCAGAAATATCTTAGATTTTGGATTTTTTTGGATTTTGGAATATTCGCATTGTAATTACCACTCCAACATACTACATCTGGAAATCTGAAATCATAGATGCTCCAATGAGCCTTTCCTTTGAGCATCATGTCAATGCTCAGAAAGTTTCAGATTTTGGAACATTTTGGATTTTTGGATTTGTTATACTCAACCTGTGGTACAATGCTGGCCTAATAAAGTAAGTTGGGGGTTGTTCCCTTCTCCTATATGTTAGTAGTTTGTGGTTTTCAAGGAATTGGTCCATTTTATCTAAGTAAGTGAATATTTTATGTGTGTAGAGTTTTCTGTAGGAGTCCTTTATTATACTTTTTTTTTTTTGAGACAGGGTCTCACTGTGTCACCCCGGCTTAAGTGCGTGGTGTGATCATAGCTCACTGTAACCTTGAACTCCTGGGCTCAAGCAGTCGTCCTGACTTAGCCTCCCAAGTTGCTGGGACTACAGGTGTATGCCACCACACCTGACTAATTTTTAAAAATTTTTTCGTAGACAGGGTCTTGCCATGTTGTTCAGGCTGGCCTTGAACTCTTGACGTCAAGCAGTCCTCCTGCCTCACCGTTCCAAAGCACTGGGATTATAGGTGTGAGCCACCATGCCTGGCCAGTTTATTTTCTAGCTGGGCATAGTGGCAAGTAGTCGGGAGGCTGAGGCAGGAGGATCACTTGAGCGCAGAAGTTTGAGCTCAAAAAAAAAATTTTTTTTCTTTTTTTGAGCAATAAGAGATAAAAGCAAGAAAAAATTTCTAATTTTTTCTTTTTTGACTCACGGGTTAGTTAAAAGTATACTGTTTAATTTCTTACCTTCTGTTAGTGAATTCTAGTCTAATTCCATTATGGTCAGAGAACATCTTTTTCATGATATTAATTTTTTCAAAAGTTTTATGATCTATCTTGATGAGTATTACATATTTACTTTAAAAAATGTATATTTTGGTGTTATTGGGTGGAATGTTTTCTGAATGTCACATCCACTTGGTTGATGGTTTTGTTCAGGTCTCCTGTATTCTTGCTGAGTTTCTGTCTACTAGTTCTTTTGATTGCTAAGAGAGGAATGTTGAAGTCTCTAAAATTGTGGATTTGTTGACTTCTCCTTACAGTTTATTTAGTTTTTGCTTCATGTATTTTAAAGCTGTTTGGTGCATATAAATTTATGATTGTTATATCTTCCAGGTGACAGTCCTTCCACTGTGGTGAAAGTAGCCCAGCAGGGCAATCATTCTTTACAAGTTACTGCTGGGAGGTTAGCCCCCTCTTATGAGGCTACCAAAGGGTTGACCTGCCAGCCGGTGTAGGTACATCCCTAGTCAGTGATTAGGATCGCTCAGAGAAGGAGGTTACAGCCCCTTCCCAAAGATTTGGTTGCCTTGGATGAAGAAATTACATAAATGAATTCTTGATCATGCTTATAATATTGTCGCTGCTGCTTTCTGTTTTGAAAAGTATAAAAAAAAAAAGCTGTAGCTACTGCCAATATTGTACTTTAAAAGAATAATAGGAAGGTTTGGATCAGTTATTACAATTAAATTCCTCTCCACAAACTGTGAGCTGAACTGTTCTGTATGTTTGTACATTTACAAATGCCCACACCAGTATTCTAGCAGGAATGCTAGGATAGGCAGATCATACACTCATAGAACTTTAGAAGTGGAAGGGAAAACAGAACACTTAACCTACTTATTGCAGAGACTATGTTTGTCAGCTGAGGAAACTGAAGTTCAGAAACTTGAGTTTGACAGATTCCTCTAATTATTCTAGCAGTGTCCCCTCTTGCACCTTCCAGTTCCTGCTGGTATCTGTCCTTTCTCGGTAATCCTCCGAGTTATAGAAACCCTCCTGCTATTCTGGTCTTCTTACTCTCACCCATCTACTACGTTTTTTCTTCTACAAGCCAGTCTTTGTGAACACACTCTGTTACTTCTTTTCCCCCCTTCTACACACGTTCCACCTGCCTTCTCTCCTGAGTATCTGAAATGTCTTCAGCTTTCTTTTATGGCACCTCCATTCGTTGCTTCTGCTGCCCCTTGCCTGCTGGATTCTGGCTGAGTGGAGAGCTCAGCATCCTTCTTGCAGCTCACTTCCTTCCACTTTATTGTCCCAGTGCTGTGACCATGTCCATCAGGCTCTGTAGTCTTCCTGTGCTGCTTGTGTGTGCTGCCTGCACGGGATGCGTGAGCTGTGTTTGTCTCACCTGTGTGCCTTTGTTGGTGCTTGCTCTTCTGCCTGGTATGTTTCTCTCTTATCTTTGCCTGGCTGACTGCTGTTTTTCTCTGAGATGGAGGCCCACGCTCCATGGGAAGCATTCTGTCACCATCCTAAGCTAGGCTGTTAACCTCCCTTCTGGGTTCCTTTGGTTCCTATCCTTAGCTTAGTCATAGCACTTAGACTGGACTAGAATATTTTCTTCTACGACATTCACTGTGGCCTTCTTGGCACATAGTTGCTCAGAAACATTGCTTAGAGAGCCAGGTCATTTGGTGGGAGCTCTGCAATTCCTTCCTCTCCACAGTTTTTGGGAAATCTTTTGTCATCTTTGTCTTTTGATTTGGAAGAAAGCATCTATCCATTTTTCCAAAGTTACTTCTATACTCCAGAAGTTCTTAACTGATGGATTTTAGTGAGTCTGTTAACCCATGGAAACTCAATGCAAAATTTATGTGTGATACATTATCTTGAGACCTCTTCAGAATGTCTCTGTCCTTTCTCTCCCGCATCTTGAATCTTACCTCTTCTGTTGGGTTATTTTCCTTAGCATTCAGATTTCGAGTCTTCCATCCTTCCATGGCCCCCTCCGCAGTCCTCTTGAAATTGCTGAACCCTGATAAAGTACCATTTTATCTGACTTTCTCCTACTTGTTATCACCAAATGACTTGAAATATTGGTTAATAATACTGGTTAATACTGATTGCTTCTATTTTCTTCACCCTCAATTCATATTTTATTCCCTTATCCAGTTCTTGCATCTACCTCTTTAATTAGCCTTCCCAGAGATTATTAAGTAATCATATCCTTACCAAATCCTGTAGTTATTTTTCAATCCTGATCCTTTTGGAGCTTTTTGCGTTTGATGTTTTTTCATTTGACCTTGATTATATACATCTTTTGGAACTTTCTTTGCCTTTCTCTGTGTAGTACCATTCTGCTTCTCCTGACTGTTCCTTTGCCTACCCTCCTGGCTTTGGTGAGCTTACTTATACCTACCTATACTCATAACACTCACCTGATGCAGGTGATTCTATGGTTAGTTCTCCCTCTCAAGTTCAGAATTCCACTTGATGTTTTTAGCATATGCTGATGGAGATTTCTGACGATAGTTAGAAACTCACATGGGAGGTCAGTGAGTCTCTAACATTCAGGGATGTTCATTTATTAGTATGATGGTTGAGGCCTGTTTTCACCTCGGCTATGGCATGTGAACTCAACTTGTCTGTAGTTAAGCCAAACTCTTCTTTCCATATTACAAAATAGTGCTTATTGGTTTGTTCACTAGGTAAGTGATCAAAAGGAGTCTTGTCTAAAGATCTCAGGTTACCTGTATGTGATTGTGCATAGAACAGAGTTTCCACATCTGCCAGGCAAGAAGATGGTGCTGGATAATCTTGAAGGTCTTCTACAACTTTATGACAATTGTGATTGTCAAATCTTTGGTCAAACAGTTTCACTGACTACCCATTTCCTCTTTCAGGGGTTTCTAAAGTGTGGTGTACTTCAGAGGCACTCTAGGGAGTAGGTGTGACGGTCCCTTGGGCTGCAAGACGAATACCTTAAGTACTTATTTCTACATAAGACATTAAACTTTACAAAACTGGAACCCCCACTTGATCTGCATTTCAAACAGTCGTGGATGATTCCTGAGCTGTCCTGAGGCAAGAGAGGGACTTCCAGCTCCCAAATTTGTTCATTTAACACTTAAAGCTGTGGAAGCTTTGGCAGTTAATGAGTGCTCATTTAGTACATTCATGAGTTCTGCTATCTAATTTTAATTAAACTGGCCCTCACAAAATAGTTTTCAAAGAAACCCTGGATTGAAGATAAAGCTAATAGTGAAGGTTTATGAAACAAGGACATGCACGGCAGAGCCACTCCTTCTGCTTCTGTACAAGCTCTTCATTATCCATGTTAACGAGGTTAAAAAAGTGATCTAAGCAGAACTGGGAATTGACTCTCAAAGATTCGAAATGTGGATTTATATCCACTTTTATAATAATGAACCATACCCAAAGATGTTAGGGAGGGAAAGTATATAGCCTTTATAGTCAGCAAAACATTGAACAAATAAGTGTTCAGAAGAGAAACAACACTTATAAATGTTGCTCTGTTTAAAGTCATGCATTTCTCAATCTAGTATTTTATAAAATTTTATCAAACTTAAGGATAAACTCCTGAGGTTTCTAATTTATATTTCTGTATTGGGTAGTGTTCAGATGCAGAAGCAACTCTAGCTAGTTTTCATAGATAGGCATCTAATATGAAGAATTAGGAGCATACAACATTCTTGAAAGGTCTGGTAGAACAGGCTCTTGTCTGGACTTCCAAGAATGGCTTCCAGCACAAAAGGCCAATACTCAGTCGTGGAGCTGGTAGAGCCATTCTGCAACATCTGCCATGCTTGTCTAATACTGAGAGACAGAATAGCCACCTACCATAGGGGAAAAGGGTATTTTTCCAGCAGGTGATGGGGGAGTGGGCAAAATGGCAGAAGTAATACATGGGGTCTGGGCGTGGTGGCTCATGCCTGTAATCCCAGCACTTTGGGACGCTGAGGCAGGAGGGTTACTTGAGACCAGGAGTTTGAGACCAGTCTGGGTAACATAGCAATACCCAGTCTCTGCAAAAATTAACCGGGCATGGTGGCACGTGCCTTACTTAGTCCCAGCTACTAGGGGGGCTGAGGCAAAAGGATCATTTGAATCCAGGAGTTTGAGGTTACGATGAGCTATGCCAAAGCCACTGCACTCTAGCTTGGACAACAGAGTAAGACCTTGTCTCAAAAAAAAAAAAAAAAAAAAATTACACAAAAAAACAACCAACCAAATAAAAAAACCCATGGGAAACAATATAGCAGCAAAGGAAATACATTACTTTGCTAGCAAATATTTTTGGAATATTTGTAGAAACAGAAAAAGATTGAAAAAGATTTGAAGAAATAACTGATTAGAATAAATATGACATATGGGGGTTTGCTCTGGGATGATGAAAGCACAGGTATTGGTAACAGGTGTCAGCCTGTGCTGGATTCTGACTGAGTACTTTTTTGGTGAAATACTGAATGTCCTAGAGCATATGGATTCTGAAATGATTTCTTTACTAAACACAGTTTTGTGGAAAAACGAGGTACAAGCAGTGAGCGAGCAGGTACTTTGTAATTAAAAAAAAGATATCTTGGGTAGCGTAGGATTGCAGAAAGAGCAACACGTGGAATGTATTCAGCACATGATGCATAGGGAAGTGCTTACAGCAGCACATGGAAGCCAGAAGCTTATGGCAGCGCAGCGTGAGACCTTTGTAAAGTAGTAAATCTATTATATTTTGTAATGAGAGGGGAGTAACTATGAAAATACTTGGGAAGACACAGAGGTTTGCTGGTTATCTTGTGGCAAAGTTAAAAGCATTGCCTATTCCGAAGGCGAACTGAATGGTTTTCTTTTACATAAAGATAAGTGGTCTAAATTTGCTGACCTTTTTGTAATAAGTGGCTGTCAGTAGAAAGCTACCTAGTAAAGGCAGTATTTTTGAGAAAAATAAACACTCTGCCCCTTCAAGGTAAAGGTGACATTTTAACAATGAGTGGAAAATTGTTTTTTAAAAGAAACTTGCTGTAATGAGCACTTTGAAAATGGATGTTTAGAATTGTCTCCATAGTGTGTGTATCTTTGCTAGAATAATGTAAATAGTCATCTTAGTGTACACTTAAACTCGGAAATGAATTTTTTAACCTGTTTAAAAACTTCCTGTTGTAACAGTAGGGTTTTGAACTTATTTATTGAAAATACAATACTGTGAAAGCACAAGGAACTCTGTTGAGGAAGATGTAAATTGACTAGCTGAATTTCAACAAAAAATCTTGCATGTTTGATTGACGGTATTTAGTTAAGGGCAACCAACGATGTACTCTTCCATTTAGCTCTATGCATCTTTGAGCGGGACCTTTTTCAGCAAAGACTGCCAGTAAAACTGACTTTCTAAATTGAATTTAGTGTGCTCCCAAGATCTGGTTTTAACATAAAATGTTCAACAAAGATTTTAAAAATCATGAATTACATAATTATATTGATCTCCTTAAACTTTTTTCTCATGATTTTTGGTGACACAAAAAAGTTTCCGGTGTTGTTAATGAAATAAAAAAGAAAACAAGTATGTAAAAATACTATTTCATTTTTATCTTATTGTGTGTTTTCATATTTCGTCTAATTTTTACTGTACATAAATTACATTCATCAACTGCTGCTGAGCACCTTCTGTTTACTAGTAGGAGATACAGGGTGACCTCAAAGTCGTGTTCCTTGTGCCATACCTGGATGAATAGTCTGTTACGTGGATTTGAGGTATGTGTGCTCAGGTCTTACTGGCCAGGTGTCCTGCAGAGTGCAGCCTGCTGGTGACTTAGCAGAGCTTCCTTGGCTTCCTCAGTCATCTTTCTAGCTGGATTTCCTCCTTCTTTCTCCTGTTATTCTGTGCCTTCAAGGGGGGCAGCTTTTGCCCTCTGCACATGTCCTGTACTTTTTTCTCATGTTAGGATCATGGCTCCTGCTTTTGCTCTGTGGGAGCCTTTTCTCTTCTGCTTCTCTTCTCCCATTCCCCACTCCTTCCTTCTGGTTCTGCCTGAGAACCCTACCATCGTTCAAGGTCTGGTTTGATGCTGCCTTCTCTCTCCATCTTATCCTGATCCTTGCAGACACAGCCTTGACCACTCCAATGACACTTGGCATCTTTGTTGTACCTACTCATTTATTGTCTCTTATGAGATTGGAAGTTTATTGAATGCAGAAAAATTTTAAGGCATAGTACCTGTTCGTAGCCAGTAAGCGCTTGTTGGATGACGCAGATGAGATGTAGAATTAGGGATTTTTAAAAGCTGTCTAAAAATTTTAATATCACATTTGTTGTGTAGAAAGTTTCTACCATCTGAATTTAGACACAGTCCAGCCAATTTAGTCTTTTTTTTTTAGCCATTCTAAATTGTTTATTAGGTATGAATTTTACAAACATTGCTTATATTAGCAGTAACGGTGGAGCTGGAGAGTATTGCGCCTTCTCCAAGCTGCACGGTGAGAACCACCAATAGTGTGGTGGAACTTATGGCCCTTTCCAAGGCCACGGCTCTCGTGGCCTGCAGATATCAGCCCACGCATCTCCCTGTGCTTGTGGACTGGTTTGGTGATCCACTGGGTGTCAGGATTTCTTCTGATGGCTTTATGGTATGGATCAATGAGGATAACCTCAAAAAATGTTACGTGGAATCTTCACCAACCCAGTAAGAATTCAGGACTCTTAGAGCCCCACAGTGGCGTCCAGCTCACTCCTTGGCAATAGACTGAAGGCTTCGAGCAAACTTCAACTGGTTAACACCATGATGGACAGGCTTGCCATATGTTGCACCCTTAGGAACTGGGCATTTGCAGCCACCACGGCACACACGAATCCTATATATGACATAACCTTGCTTGGCCTTGTATCCCAGTCTGTGTGCTTTATCTGGCCAGGTGGGGCAGGGACCCCTGTGGAGTGCAGAGACCTGGCGGTATTGCCAGCAGCGGACCCTCAGAAGAAAGCGCATTGCATCAGACTGCTTCTTCCTCCATAGCTCCTGGATATACTTGTATGCACCCATCTTTGCTTACCTGATGGCTGTCGCCAGATGGAAAGGCAGCCAATTTAGTCTTATTTTCAAATACACTGAACTGAGAAGTATAGTAAAACATTCTAGGCCAGCATTTAAGAGAGGAATTAAATCAAAAAAGAGGGGCTGGATGTGGTGGCTCATGCCTATAATCCTAGCATTTTGGGATGCTGAGGCAGGAGAATTGCTTGAGCTCAGGGGTTCAAGAGCAGCCCTGAGCAAGAGCGAGACCCCCGTCTCTATCAAAAATAGAAATAAATTAGCAGGGCATGGTGGCATGCACTTGTAGTGCCAGCTACTCTGGAGGCTGAGGCAGGAGGATTGCTTGAGCCCAGGAGTTTGAGGCTGCAGTGAACTATCATGATATATGTACCAGAGCCTGGGCAACAGAGCCAGATCCTGTCTCAAAAAAAATGTATGTATTCATAATCATTTGGACCCCAGTATCATCTAGAATTTGGTCACACAGTTACAAATTTCTGGATGCTTCAGGGATTCATATATTTATCTCTGAAACTTTAGGATGGCATATTTTCATGGTGACCATAATTTGATTTCATCTCATTCAGATGCTTTTGAAATTGGAGCCAGACTGTTAGGGTCAGATGCTGGATATGTCAAGTACTTCTGGAGGTTTTCACACCTCGTATTTAAGTTACAGAAAGTTAAAGTATGCCTTTTCATCTTCAGTTTTGGGTATCTCTGACATTCTGACTGACCCACTAAATAGCCCAGCATTTAGAATCAGTGATTCTAGGCAGTTTGGCAGTAGTGAATGTTCGTAGTCTCTGGTTGCCATTTGCTCAACCTGTGGGGCCAGTTTGAATCTGTACTTATTTGGACAAATCATTTTACCCTTATTTCTACCTGTAGGGTTGAATTCACTGTGTTCAAATTTCTCTCTCTCCCCCTCTCCCTCCCTTTTTCGCCCTTTCCCCCTTCCTCCTTGCTGCTTCCCTCCCCTCCCTGTTGTATTTAATGTTCTTTTGATTGCAAGAAACAGAAGCACACTCAGTTTCTCTAATGTAGGGAGCCACAGCTGTCTGTCCTACTCTCTCTCCCTGTGGGGTGCCCCTGAGTTCTGCTCTTTCCTAACTCTGCCTGCCAAGGCCCCAGGTCTTCCTCCTGGCAGCCTCTAATGATTGATTTTGGGCTGATGTCACCTTGTGTTTTAGTTCACATTTCTCAGACGTGGACTGAATTGTGTTTTTATGCCAGGCCTTGTGATGGGCCCCTGAGTGAGGAGCACAGCTGCGCCCTGATGGGCTTCCCAAGGCTCCTGGTCTGTCCCCTGTGGGTTAATTATCCATTCCGAGCAGGTTCTGGGGCACAAGGCAGATATGGTGCCACCTTGCAGACAGCTGGGTGACTGACACCTGTTGAGACAGTTAACTTCTGCCTGGTTGTGTGTAAAAAATACATATTTGTACTAGGGATTTTTAAGTGAGTGACTTTTTTTTTGTTTTTTGTTTTAGAGACAGGGTCTCACTCTGTCACTCAGGCTGGAGTGCAGTGGTGTCATCATAGCTCGCTGCAGCCTCAAACTCCTGGGCTCAAGTGAGCCTCCCGCCTCAGCCTCCCGAGTAGCTGGGACTGCAGGTGTGTACCACCACACCTGGCTAATATTTTGTTGAGATGGGGTCTCGGCTGTTGCCCACGTTGGTCTCGAACTCCTGGCTTGGCACGATCCTCCTGCCTTGGCCTCCCATAGTGTTAGAATTACAAGTGTGAGCCACCTCATCCAGCTGGAAGTGAGTGACTTCTGAGGTAGAAAACCTGATTTTATTTGAAGATGTTTTGGTGGAAAGGAGTTCTGAGGGGTATATGTAGAGTGAAATTCTGGAACAGAAGTTTTTGTTTACCACTTTCTAAATCTTGGTCAGGACATCAAGATCAAGACCTAAGTTTCAATTAAAAGTTAAGCCTAAAGTAACATTTCAAGCTTTCTTTCTAATGCTCTTTTCCCCTGAAATGAGGTGTCCTGTGTGGTGCCTAAATGGAAAACAAATTGTCTGAGGTTGTGGCTTTACAACACTGGCTGCTCTGGAGATTTGAGTGTTTTTCCAGCATTTCTGGGAATACACTGTATGACCCAAAGTGAGCGTCCCCCTCTGCTTTGTAAAATGAGAGACTGACGTGAGATTAAAGATTGTAGGCTGGGCCCAGGCTGCATGTGGGTTGGAGTTGCCAACTCCAGCTAGGAGGTAGCCCTGTGCTACAGCCTTGTGTGGAGGACATGTGATGGTAGCAGCTAGAATTAGAGGAAGGGGCCTGGAGGGCTGGTGTGAGGGTCTTTAGATTAAGTGCAGTTGGAACCAGTTGAAGGGCTTTGAACAGAGAAGGACAGTTAAAGACCTCTGCCTGCAGTGAGGATAATGGTTTCAGGATAGCAGTGGATACAGGAAGACAGGTAGAAGGCACTTCTGTAATCCAGGCGAGAGGTGACCGTGGCAGTGGAGATGAAGTGAAGGGGTCACATCGAAGAGACACGTAAGAGAGTGAGATGGACTGAATGTGGAGAGGTAAAAGCTAATTCTTAGGATTTTGACTTCAGAAACTATTTCCCCTGGGAGAGGGAACACTAAAGAAGGGCTGGATGTGGGGAAGAGGTGGTACATTTTGTCAGCTGTGTGTGTTTTGGACCTCAGCTCTGGAGTCCGTGGCAGACTGTTGGCATTCAGGTAAGCGCAAGTCCCCTTTTTTCTTCTTCCCGTGTTTCCCCACTTCACTCTTACATTCCTTTCTTTTCCTTTTCCTTCTGAACATTCTCTACTCTGACAGGTTTATGTATCTAGATATGTGTGAATCTGTGTTTCACAAAGCCCCTGCATGACATGTCTTTGTTGGGTGTGGGTCCTGCTCTTTTACTCTGTCTGAGAGCTGTTGGGGTTGCTGTGGTGCGTGTCCTTTGTACACTGCATGAATATCTGTCCAGCCCTGCTGCCAGGCTCTGTTCTAGACACCCACTTCCAGTGCTGACCTTCCAGTGGGGGAGGTTGACAAACCCAGTCCCATGATGGTAAGAGGTAGGGAGGTGGGTGCTGAGTGAAGGCCTCACCTATGTGCCAATATTTGATCAAGGCCGAGGGAGGCGAGGGGTATGCTTTTTATTTTTTTTTAATCTGAGGGAAGAAGTTGCTAGGCAGAGGAAGGGAGAAAAGCAGCACAGAGGACTTGCCTGGGAACACCATTAGGTGTCCAGGAAACAAGGAGACCTGTGTGGCTGGAGCAGAATGAGTCAGAGAAGCTTAGGGGACAGATATGGAAGGCCTGTGAGATACTAACAGCTTTGATTTTTGTTGTGTTAAGATGGGAATGTGGGATGGTTTTGAGGGTTTTGAGCAGAAGAGTAATGTGCTGTGATGTAGGTTCTAAAAGAGCCACTCCAGATGCTTTGTGGGTGTGAGGGGCAAAGGGTGGAGCGGGAAGACCAGTTAGAGGCATGGTGTCAGGCGTGGGGTGGGTGTTTGATGGGGCATGTGCTGCATAGTCTTCATGTCTGCTGTGGGGTGTGGAGAGTGGAGCACGGGTGGAGATAGGGAGGGAGGAAGGGAGGGACTGTCGAGCACGCTGAGGCTGCTGCATCTGCTCACCTTCCATTTTCTTATTTATTTATTTATTAATGAATGAATGAATGAGACAGGGTTTCTCTCTATTGTCCAGGCTGGAGTGCCGTGGCACGATCATTGTTCACTGTAACCTTGAACCCCTGGGCTCAAGTGATCCTCCTGTCTCGGCCTGCCAAGTAGCCACCATGCCTGGCCGTTTTTTTGTTTGTTTGTTTTCTTTTTTTAAGAGGTGGCCGCTATGTTGCCCACTGATGTCGAACTCCTGCCCTCAGGTGATCCTGCTACCTCAGCTTCTCCAGTCACTGCAATTTGAATGTATTTTTTTTTCCTTTCCTCAAAATATTAGCGGTTAGGGCTATGAAGTTAACTTTAAGTACAGCATTGGCTAGACATCTAAAGTTTTCCTATACTGTATGGTGTTCTCAATGTTGTTTTTCTGAATCTGTTCATTCAACAAACATCCGTTAGTTCATACTATGTGTTAGTTACCATAGTGTAGGTACTGGGAATTTAATGACTGTTCCCGTCTTCTAATATTAAATATTGGTGGTTTACTGTAATTGCAGATTTAAAACTTCTTTGTTATAACATTTGTCTAAGAGTTTTGAATATTGAATGAGTTGGATTTTAAAATCTAGTTTTAATTTCATAAATCTTACATTTCATTTGGGTTTTGTTTTTGTTTATAAGTGAATATGGCCTTTATATTAATAACTTGTGCCTTTTAAAATGTAGGTTTTTGATTTTTGGTAGCAGAGTGTGTGATCAGTTTTTGTGGTGTTTCATAGAGCTTGACAAAAGTTGTATCTGGTGGAGTTTAAAGCTTGACAAAAATCCAACAATTACGCCTTACTTGAATTCATCGTTTATATTTTTGTCTACTTTGTTATAGATGGATAGGTGCTCTGTTTGACCATTGCAAAATTCTGTTAATTTTTACCTGGAGATTTTTAATTGTTTTTGCATTATATATTTTGACATGTTTATTTGTATATTAAGCGTCAAGACTTTCCTGTTTTAAGATTATATGTACTTATTATTAACAAAGTAACCTTTGTTACTCATAATATTTTTCTGATTTTAATATTGCTACCCCTGCATTTATTTTCTTTGCGTTTACCTGCTTTATTTTGCTTGTGTTTAAAATTTTGTCATTTTAGTGATAATAAATAGCTACCATTTTGACTAATGATTACTGTGTGCTAGATTCTGTATTAAGCACTTTACTTATAATATCTCATTTGATTCTATGGCAACCCTCTGAGTAAGGTCTTTATTTTTTTGATCTTCTATCATTACCAAATAAGGAAATTGAGGCTTGTGAGGGGTCAGTTAGTTGCTCAGGGGTAAATACTGAGTAGCTTTCAACCACTGTTGTACTGACTATTTTAAGTACAATTGACTCTTTTTTTTTTTTTTTTTTTTAAAGCCACAGGGTCCCACTCTGTCACCCAGGTTGTAGCGTAGTGGCATGATGGTAGCTTACTACAGCCTTGAACACCCAGGCTCCAGCGATCCTCCTGCCACAGCCTCCTAAGTAGCTGGGATTGCAGGCACTAGACAATGTGCCTGGGCATCTACTTTTAACTCCCTCAAAACTTAACTATTGGCCCGGCGCAGTGGCTCACGCCTGTAATCCTAGCACTCTGGGAGGCCGAGGCGGGCGGATCGTTCTGAGCTCAGGAGTTCGAAACCAGCCTGAGCAAGAGCGAGACCCCGTCTCTACCAAAAATAGAAAGAAATTAATTGGACAGCTAAAAATATATATAGAAAAAATCAGCCGGGCATGGTGGCACATGCCTGTAGTCCCAGCTACTCGGAAGGCTGAGACAGTAGGATTGCTCGAGCCCAGGAGTTTGAGGTTGCTGTGAGCTAGGCTGACTCCATGGCACTCGCCCCAGGCAAGAGAGTGAGACTCTGTCTCAGAAAAAAAAAAAACAAAAAAACTTAACTATTAATAGCCTACTGTTGACCAGAAAACTGACTTATCAATAACATAAACAGTCAATTAGTGCATATTTTGTATGTTATATATATTATATACTGTATTCTTACAATAAAGTAAGCTAGGGAAAAAATGTTATTAAGACACTCGTAAGGAAATGAAAATATATTTAGTATTCGTGAAGTGAAAGTGGATCATCATAAAGGTCTTCATCATTGTCTTCACTTTGAGTAGGCGGAGGAGGAAGAGGAGGAGTTGGTGTTGCCATCTTAGGGGTGGCAGAGACAGAGGCAGAAGAGGTGGAGGAGGTGGAAGGGGAGGAGGGGAGGTGGGCACACTTAGTGTGTAATTTTTATAGAAAAAATCCACATAAAAGTGGACACACACTTCAAACATGTATTGTTCAAGGGTCAAATCTGAATGTTTTCTAAGCAGCCATAGGGTTCAGTGTTGATTTAAAAATCAAACAAATGTTGTCAGCACCATGTGAGATATCTCTGTTTCTCAGAAGAAAGTGTAAAGGTTAAGTGACTTCTCAAAGTTACACAGCTTTTTAGGAGATGGAGTTGGGGTTCAAATACAGGCATTCTGGCAACAAAGTCCCAGGCTCTTCACACCGCATTGCTCTTCTGCAGTTTCTCTTGTTAACTGCTACTGATGTTCGAACTACTCATGTTAGTCTTCCCTTGATGGTGAATGGCGCCAGTAGACACATGAAAGGCATTCTGCTAGTCTGCCTCCACTAATTTCTCTTAATCTGTTCTTGATGTTTTTATTTTTGTTTTTTATTTTTTTGATGTTCTCTGAAATGCACAAGAAGACAAACCTCAGGCTATAACACACACTTTTATAACCATGCGGCACAAGCCCAAATTCAAAATTCTTAGTACACCGTTTCACTTGGCACCAAAAGGTTATATACCAAAAATAATAACTAACATTAGGCTTAATGGTGAAAGACCAAAAAGAAAGAATTCCCCCTAGGATTGGGAACAAGACAAGGATGTCTGTTCTTGCCACTTTTCTTTCTTTCTTTTTTTTTTTTTTTTTTTTGAGACAGAGTCTCACTCTGTTGCCCTGGGTAGAGTGCAGTGGCATTATCATAGCTCACTGCAACCTCAAACTCCTGGGCTCAAGCGACCATCCTGCCTTGGCCTCCCAGAGAGCTAGGATTACAGGCTTGGGCCACCATGCCCGGCCCACTGTTCTTGATTTTTTAGGCATATTTTATTTAGAAGCGTGTGTAGGTATAAAAACAAAATCATTGCTGACTAAATTTTGTTTGGGCAGGGACATATGGTTCTGGGGTAATGTTTTATTGTTTTTTCTTCATTCTGTTTTGTGACAAATTCAGATGCTTCAGATGGCTGGAAAAATTTATCAGCATTAATATTGCTATTCTTGGAAGATGTGTCAACATTTTGGAAGGAAGCTTAGTTTAGAAATACATATTTTTAAACATATACTTTTTGGGTTCTTCTACCTGTTTCATATTCTCTTTACCCTTGACCATCAGTGTCTCTGGTCAAGTTTTGTTTGCTTGTTTTTTTTAAACCTGATGGGATATCCCCAAACATCTAGTTCTTAGTGATTCTGCCTCCTTGGGATTGCTGACATTTATAATTTAAGTCATTCCAGTCAACACACTAAACTTCGTTTTTTACCTGTTGGCTCAGAGGCATGAATGTGGGTGGTCAGGCTCAACTTGTGGTATGCTGAAACTATTACCACCTGGTACAACTATTCAATTCTTGGATACTACGACTTCTGAACTATCAGAATCCAAAGTCATGGATGGGGAGGGAGATTTTTCTGGACTAGTCATTAGGCATAACAGAGATGCTACTCAGATTTAGACCCCTCTTTCATAGGAGAACAAGTACTGTGTATTGGTTGTTGGTGCAGAATATGTACTGCACTTGGGGCATGGGTTTTTGGCACCAAAGGTCTCCCTATCTGGTGCTGTGGGTCCCCAGTTGGCCATCCCACCATTCTCTATAGCCAGTTACCTCTGGTGATGAGGTATGTGACCAAATGAATGAATCCCATGTGCAGGAGCCTATTACCTTACTTTGTCATAAAGCAAACAACTTGGTCTGTTGTGTCATAACAGGTATTCAGTAAGTCTATAGATGGTGACATTGAGGAACAAACAGCTACAGTCTGTCCCATTAGGAGACAAAACCACACAGTAATTTACAAAAGGAAAGTTTAATATATTAAAGAATTATTAAGCTATAACAGGACAGTAACTGTAAACTGGAAAGAGAACTCTAAAGCAGAGGTCCCCAACCTATGGTGAGTTGTATAATTATTTCATTATATATCACAATGTAATAATAATAGAAATAAAGTGCACAATAAAGGCAATGCGCTTGAATCATCCCGAAACCATGCCCTCCTCCCCCCTCTCTGGAAAAATTGTCTTCCATGAAAATGGTTCCTGGTGCCAAAAAGGTTGGGGACCGCTGCTCTAAAGGATAGATACCTTAGGGCTGATGGCTAGTACTCAGGGAAGGACACATTTGAAAGGCTGGGGTTCAGACCCTGTGGAGAAGATAGGGTTGCCCTGACTGGTTGGCTGGATTGCCTGGGCCAGAACTGGCCCACCGTCACCAGGCAGATGGGCAGTTGGGTAGTTGGGTGCAGATAAGCTGAGACAGGTGGGTGGATGTGCAGTGGCAGTCAGGGCACCCCGTAGGTGTGAGGCCCGGGGTGTGTGATGTCTGGTGGGAAGGCTCCAGTAAATTTAAGGTTGATGGGCAGAAGCACCGCTGCTGTCAGTTGTTGGAGCAGTAGTTCCCCTCCGTGGGAACTCACTCACTCTGTATGTGGCTTGGGCAGAGGAAGCTCCAGGCCACTGTGTGGGATGAAGGATGGGTAGCCAGCTCTGTAGGACCCCTGATGGGTGGAGGCACGGATAAGGCTGAGGAGAGAGTGCAGGAGCAGTTACTGAGGCTGGGTTGCAGGTATGTGCTCTATGGGGCTCCTCGCTATGCTGCCGCTTCCTAAGTCCAGAGCTGGGGAAATCACCCGTTGCCAAATACTGGAAAAGCTGTGTCCTGCGGACACCTACCACTGGAGAAACTGCGGTCTGGACAGGGGAGGAAAAAGAAGTGCAATCTCTGGGAACCTGGCAGCCATGTCATTGCAGAACCAGGAAGCAAAGTCCTTACCTCCTACATTGTCCCTCTGGCTCCTTCTACTGACAAAGCTTAACATCTTACTGGTGGCAAAGGAGAACTATAATACAAGGCCCATCTCCGTTTTCATTAAGTAAGCAAAAAGGGTAAATGTGGAGCTGAGAGGCAGTATATTGAAACCGGCACATATGTGAGCAGGGAAGATGTGCCAGTTATCAGTTCATTGCCTCTTGGCTCCAAACCCACTTTTCAGTGCCCTACTTGTGTTACTTGAGCTGGACTCTGTAAACTTTCTCTTTTGCCAGCAGGTACAATAAGTTTTGTTAGTAGGGGGTGCTCTAAGGACATTGCAGGAGGTTGGAGCTTCTGATCCCTGGTTCTGGTGTACTCTTATCTCTTCTTGATCCCGTAGTGCTCAGCCCGCATGCAGGGCATCTGGTGGTGCTCACCACGGCGAGTTTCATTAGCATCCCTGTGGCAGCTTCCTGGCAAATTCTGTTGGTACCTTATCTAGCTTCCCAGAGAGTTCAGCAGCACTTCCACAGGCAGCTGCCCGTTGAGTTCCACCAGCACCCCAGAAGGTGGCTTTCCGGTGTGTTTCATTGGCACCCCGGAGGGCAGTTTCCTGCTTGCCACCTTCCCCTGTGGTACCTCAGCAAATTTTTCCATCCCCTGGGCGCCACACCCTCTCCAGTGATGTCCGAATCTCAGCCTTGGTGGTAGATGGTGTGCAGGGGACTCTTCCAAATTTGTTTCTTCTTTGGGCATTCTATGCCTCAAGCCTAAGGGTAGTGGATGCTCCCTGTATTTGCTGATCTTGTTCTTTACCCTGTAGTAGTTACTAGTTAATACTTTTTTAAAATACTAAATTATCTCTGTTCAAATTCCTATGTAGTTTCTGTGTCTTGACTGGACCCTGACAGATACAGAAAGCAAATCTATACCAAGAATAATTGTCTCTTCTAGGGAGGACAAATCACGGTCCCCTCTATGATGGAAGGGTTCAATGTAATTAACCTGCTACCAGCAACTGCTTATCTCCTTAGGTATTGTGCAATTTGCATAATCAACAGTGTTGGTAGCCAGATCATCCTTGGTGAAAGTCTGTGCTGTTGAGCACACACTCATCACCCCAACCCATTCTTGCTGCCATGTTCTTCATGAGCCCATTGAGTAAGCATTGGGAATATTTGGAGAGAGGCCGTTAATTGTGTAGTGTTGATGAGTACAGGTTCCAGATTCAGACTGCCTGGATTCAATGCTATCTCTTTGTTGTTAGGTGAAGTTACTTAATGGTTCTGTTCCTTAGTTTTCACTAGGGTAATAATAGTGCTTACCTTAAGAATCACTGTAAGGGTGAAAAGAGAAAATACATGTGTTGTATTTAACATAATACCTGGCACATTTAGCACTTAGCAGTGCATCACCTCTCCTCTGTGCTTCAGTAGCAACATCTACATATTTTTATATCCGTACTTTTTATTTCCAATTTATTGAAACAGTCTGCTCTCATGCCATTTTCCCAAGGCCAAAGCATGTATTTGGTCTTTGGATCCATCCATGGCACCTTGAAGGTCTTCAGGAAATAGACTGCGCTGCATAGAAGAAATAGGAATGTAGGAGAAATGGATTACACTTGACTCTTGACATGGGTTGAACTGCATGTGTCCACTTATATATGGATTTTTTCAATAAAAGTTACATTAAGTGTACCTGCTTCTCTTGCCTCCCCTTCTACCTCCTCCACCTCTTCTGTTTCTGCCACCCTGAGACAATGAGACAAATCTCTTCCTCTTCCTCCTCCACCTACTCAAAGTGAAGATGAGGATGAAGACCTTTTTGATCCACTTCCACTTCATGAATATATTAATATTTATATTAATTATATATTGATATTAATATTTATAAATAACTTCCTTATGAGTTTCTTAATAGCATTTTCTTTTCCCTAGCTTACTTTATTGTAAGAATACAATATATAGCACATATACAAAACGTGTTAATTGACAGTTTATGTTACTGGTAAGGATTCTTCTGGTCAACAGTAGGCTATTAATAGTTAAGTTTTGGGGGACTCAGAAGTTTTACACAGATTTTTGACTGCATGGAGTGTCGGTGCCCCTAACCCCTGTGTTGTGCGGTGGTCACCTGTATTTTCTAACCTTACAAGATTTATTTCTATCAGTATGTTTCTGGTAATACGTTCTATTTGCATTTACCTTTGTTTGCACCCATCATAGACCATCGCGTGAGAACAGACACTTGGATACTTTTGTTCCATTCTGATTGCTCTTCAGCAGGTCCTGGCCCAGAGCTTTCATGCATGGGTCTGAGTAGATGGCGTTTGGTCTAGGATCCCTGCAACCTCTTTATTAGGCACGTCTCTGTGGGGAGGCTTCCAGGGATTTCACCTCTTGATCGTCTCTTCTCTTGTCACTTAATTTTCGTTAACTCTAAAAACATCCACATTCACAAAAGGTCATCAACAAAAAATAACAATAAATAATAACATAGAATGAATATTTTAAAAAGTAAAATGTGTCTTAACCTGAAACACAGAGTAATTTCAAAAATGCGCCTTCGGATAGTAGGAATATGGTGATTGGTGGAATGGTTTTGAGCTATTTAGTTTACAGGGATTTTTATTTTATTCAGCCTTACAACCTTGGTGGTCAGGTGACATTGATTTGACTAGAGCAAAGACAGTGACTTCTTCAAGGAGCAGATATTTCTCATCTTATATGTGAATCACAAGTTATTCCTTATTAACCATTATGCTGGCTGTCTCTTGAGAATCTCTTACCACATACCAGGAGAGTGGCTTTAAGCACTTCCATGTGTGAATTCACTTATTCCTCCTGGCAGGTCTGCGAGGCCAGTGGTGATAGTATGCTCATTTTTAGTTGAGGAAGCTGAGCTATGTTGAAATGGCTAGTAAGTGAAACTGTGCAAGTCTGGCTTTGGAGCCTGCATTATTTTCTTTTCTGAGACAGAGTCTTGTTCTGTTGCCCGGGCTAGGGGACAGTGATATCATCATAGCTTACTGCAACCTTGAACTCCTGGGCTCAAGTGATTCTCGTGTCTCAGCGTCCCAAGTAGCTGGAACTACAGACATGTACCCTCACGTCTGGCTACTTTTTTCTATTTTTTATAGAGATGGTGGTGGTGCTCTTGCTCAGGCTGGTCTCAAACTTCTTCCTGGCCTCAAGTGATCCTTCCACCTTGGCCTCCCAGAGTGCTAGGATTACAGGTGTAAGCCATGACATCCTGCCTGGTTGGGTTTATTTAATAATTAGAGTATTGCTTTGGTTTCTTTTTTATCTATTTTGCTCAGTTGTATTTTTCTAGGAATTATTTGAGCACTTCATCAAACTTTTACCTATTCCCCTACACTGAGGAATTAAAAAGCCCAAAAACCTTTAACCTAAAGTTTGAACTAAAGATGTGGACAGTATCTATATTATTTTAAATGACTGTTCAATCTGTAGCAGTTTTTTCATTTTCGACCTTGGTTTTTTGTCCTGTCTCCCTTTTTCCTTGATCAATCTTACTAGTATTTGTCCTCACGGAGTGAGACCTTGTCTCAAAAAAAAAAATCCTTTTTTCATACTAAGTCTTTGAAATCTGGTGTGTATTTTATATTCAGGAACATCTGAATTTGGACTTGCCACATTTCAAGTGCTCAATACCCACATGTGACCAGTAGCTACCAAATTGAATGTGTAGCTGTAGTCTTGTGTTAGACTTTGGGGATAAGCTTAAAGGTATCTAAGATTTCTCTTAACTTTACTTTTTTTGTTTTTTTAAGAGAGATGAGGTCTTGATATGTTGCCCAGGCTTAAGTGAGTGGCTGTTTTGCAGGCATGATTATAGTACACTACAGCCTCAAACTCCTGGGATCAAGTGATCCTTCCACCTCAGCCTCTGGAGTAGCTGGGACTACTGTGCCCAATTTGACTTTGCTTTTTTTTTTTTTTTTTTTTTTAGTAATATTGAAGTTTGATTGTCAGGGTTAAAAATAGAGATTTCACAAGCTCTTTGGCACAGATTTTTGTTAAATTTTCTAATGTTGGCCGGGCGCGGTGGCTCACGCCTGTAATCCTAGCACTCTGGGAGGCCGAGGCGGGCGGATTGTCCTGAGCTCAGGAGTTCGAGACCAGCCTGAGCAAGAGCGAGACCCCGTCTCTACCAAAAATAGAAAGAAATTAATTGGACAGCTAAAAATATATATAGAAAAAAAAAAATTAGCCGGGCATGGTGGCGCATGC
>RJWJ010002938.1:0-37307 GCA_004363605.1 Indri indri
AGGGATTTTACATACTCATATAGGCAATGCTGTACCTATAGAACAAATGAGAAAGCCAAGGCATAATGGATTTAAATCCAAGGTCACGTAGCTTGCAAGTGGCAGGGCTAGGAATGGTATATAGATGTATATGATACCTTAGTCTAGGTTTTCTCCTAATCTCTCAATTTCATCAGAGAAAATTACTATGTGACCTTAAGAAAATTATGTATTTCTTCTCAGTTATGGTTTACTCATCAGCAAAAGAGGGATAAAGGAACCTATCTAACAAAGTAATGTATCTGTACTTGTAAATTTAACTCATGCACTGTATATATTTAGCCCCTGTCCTATCACATTGCAATAACTATTTAAATGTTTTTATCTTCTAGAACGACATTGTCCAATAGGAAAGCCGCTATCAATATGTGGCCATTTTGAGCACTTGAATTATGGCTGGTGTGTTTGAGGAAGTGGATTTTTAATTACATTTATTTAAATTTAAATATAAAATGATAATTTGGTTATTAGAAAACTTTTATGTTTTGAACATCTTAGATACATGAATTGATTTTTAACTGCACATTTTATGAAGTCTAAATATATTTCAAATATTTCTAATGTAAAGTGAGCATCCAAATCCAATGTGCTATAAGCATTTAATACAAGCTAGATTTTGAGGAATTCTGTTGGTACGTGACCTGTGGTAACTCATTTAGCCAATAGGGTGTTAAGTAGATTTAAAAGAACACAATCTCTAGATTACTAGAGCTGGCTTCTATCCTGGCTTTATGACTTATTAGTTGAGCAATAAAATCTCTCATGCTCAATTTCTCAAGTGAACTCAAATATAATAATGATAAAAAATACCCACCATACAAAATTACAGGAGAAATATAAGCAAATATGTTAGAACAATAGTATTCTTTATGAACATGTTCTTTTTTACATTTTAAAAATTGTTGTTTATAACATAAAATTTGTACATATTTATGGGACACATATATTTGATTACATCATAGAGTTTGTAATGATCAAGTCAGGGTATTTAGGGTATCCATCACCTTAATGTTTATCATTTCTATGTGTCGGGAGCATTTCAAGTCCTCTCTTCTAGCTATTTTAAAATATAGAATACATTCTGTTAACTATAGTCAACCTACTCTGCTGTCAAACATTAAAATTCGTTCTTTCTATCTAACTGTATGTTTGTACCCTTAACCCACCTTTCTTCATCCCCACTCCACTCCCCCACCACACACACCCCCTTCCCAGCTTCTGGCAACTATAATATCATTCTACTTTTGACCTCCATGTGATCAACTTTTTTAGCTCTCACATATGAGTGAAAACATGTGATATTTGTCTTTCTGAGCCTGGCTTATTTCATTCAACATAACGACCTCCAGTTCCGTCCATGTTGCTACAAATGACATGATTTCATTTGTTTTTATGGTAAAATAACATTCCATTGTGTATCCATACTCATATATCACATTTTCTTTATCCATTCATCTGTCGATGGACATTTAGGTTGATTTCATATCTTTGCTATTGTGAATAGTACTGCAATAAACATGGGGTGCAGGTATGACCTTGATATACTGCTTTCCTTTTCTTTGGACAAATACCCATAGTGGGATTGCTAGTTTGTGTAGATTCTATGATAGATCTATGTTTAGTTTTTTGAGAAATCTCCATATTGTTTTCCATAGTGGCTGTACAAATTTACATTCCCACCAACAGTGTATAAGAGCTCCTCTTCTACACATCTTTGGCAGCATCTGTTATTTTTTGTCTTTTTAATAATAGCCATTCTAACTGAGGTGAAGTAATATCTCATTGTGGTTTTGATTTACATTTTTCTGATACGTAGTGATGTTGAGCATTTTTTAAATACCTGTTGGCCATTTGAATGTCTTCTTTTGAGAGCTGTCAATTAATGTCTTTTGCCCGTTTTTTAGTGGGATTATTTGGATTTGTTTTACTATTGTCTGAGTTCCTTGTATATTTTGGATATTAGTCCTTTGCCAGATGAATAGTTTGCAAACATTTTTCCCAGAAAATAGGTTGGCTCTTCACTGTTGATTGTTTCCTTTGCTGTGCAGAAGCTTTTTAGTTTAATTAAGTCTCATGTGTCTATTTGTTTGGGGCTTTTTTGTCTGTGCTTTTGAATTCTTAGCCATAAAATCTTTGCCTAAACCACTGTTCTGAAGTGTTTCTTACATTTTCTTCTAGCAGTTTTATAGTGTTTCAGCTCTTACATTTAAGACTTTAATCCATCTTGAGTTGATTTTCGTATATGGTGAGAGATGGGGTTCAGTTTCATTCTTCTGCCTTAGGGATATCCAATTTTCCCAGCACCGTTTATTCAAGATGGTGTCTTTTCCCAATATATGTTCTTGGAACCTTTGTCAAAAATCAGTTGGTTAAATATGTGAATTTATTTCTGGATTTTCTATTTTGTTCCATTGGTATCCTGAAACTTCACTGAATTTGCTTAACAGCTCTAAGAGTTTTTTGGTGAGATCTTTTGTTTTTTCTATATATGATCATGTCATCTGCAAAGAGGGGCAATTTGACTTCCTTTGTTATGATTTGGACGTCTTTTATTTCTTTCTCTTGACCGATTGCTCTAGTGAGGAGTTCTAGTACTATGTTGACTAGGAGTAGTGAAAGTAGCTATCCTTGTCTTGTTCCAGGTCTTAGAGAAAATGCTTTCAACTTTTCCCCATTTAGTGTGATGTTAGCTGCAGGTTTGTCATATATGAGCTTTCTTATGTGTAAGTATTAATTCTAATATGTTTAAAATGTTGATTTGTTGTTCTCTGGAAAATAATCTAAGCATTACTCCATGACACATTTTTTATTAGAGTACCAAGAAAAGTACACAAGTCATAATAATAGCTTGAAGATTTTTCACAAAGGTAACATACCCATAGTACCACACCCAAATAAAAAGCTAGTATGTTAATAGCAACTAAGTAGCCTCTATCAAGCCCTATCATATTCAAAAACTCTTCCCAACTCTTCACAGGTAACTTCTGCCTTGATTTATAATGCCTCAGATTAGTCTTGCTATGTTTTTAACTTAATGTAAATTGGATTACATAGTATATAGAGTTGTATAAATGGCTTTCTTCCACTGGATATTATTCATGAGATTCATCTATGTTGCATATACCATTAGTTCATTAATTTCCATTGCTTGATAGTATCACTTATCACTTCGTATGAATATACCACAATTTAATTATACATTCCACTGTTCAGAAAATGTGGGTTGTTTCCAATTTGGAAACATTGCAAATAATGCTGCTATGAACATAAATTATACATATTTTATTATAGATACATACCTAGGATTAGAGTTTCTTAATCATTGGATATATGCATATTTAGCTCTATAGGTATTAACAGAGAGTTTTCTAAAGGATAAATTTATACCCTCATCACTAGTTAATGAAGGTACAATTGCTTTACATCTTCTTTGGTACTTAGTTGTCAAACTTTTTAATTTGGGTCTTTCTGGTGGCTGTATGATGTTATCTCTTATATTTCATTTGCACATACTGATGACTAATGAGTTTGAACACTATTTCAGTTTATTGGCCATTTGAATGATCTCTTTTGTGAAATGTTCATTTTTCTATTGTATTGTCTGTATTTCTCTTAATGATTTATTATAGATTTTTTCATTTTTCTTTTTCTTTTTCGTTTTTTTTTTTTTTTTTTTTTTTTTTTTTTTTTTTTTTTTTTTTTTTTTTTTTTTTTTTTTTTTTTTGAGACAAGGTCCCACTCTGTCACCCTGGCTAGAATGCAGTGGCCTCATCACAGCTCATTGCAACTTCAAACTCCTGGGCTCCAGCAATCCTGCTACCTCTGCCTCCTGAGTATCTAGGAGTGCAGGCACGTGCCACTGTGCCTGACCCACTTTTCTACTTTTTATAGAGATGGGATCTCGCTCTTTCTCAGGCTGGTCTGTAACTTCTGACCAAGCAATCTTTCTGCCTCAGCTTCCCAGAGTGCTAAGATTACAGGCTAGATCCACCACACCCAGCCTGTGGTTATTTGTAAATATATATATCATATATTAATATTTTTGGTTATCTATATTAGTTTTATTTGTGAATGAGTACCTTGCTTCTTCACTCCTTAATGATATCTTTATTGATAAATTAAGTTTAAATTTGATATATTCTACTTAAGCATTTTCTGTTATGGTTAGTGTATTTTTATCCTCAGTTTAAAAATAAAATTGTCCACTCTAAACTCCAGAAGCCATTCTTTTGGATTACCATATGGGAACTTTATTGTTCTACCTTTCACAGTGCTATCTACCTATTATTGCTGGTGTGAGAAAGGGATGGATGTCCATTTTTTTCCATATAAATTCAATTGAAACAACACCATTGCAAAGCTCAACCTTTCCTCAGTGTTCTGCAGTGTCACCTTTGACATAAATATAATAAATCTAATATCTATACAAGCATGAATCAGTTTATGAGCTCTAATCAGTTTTGTTTGTCCACTTGCATATCCTTATGCCAATACCACATTGCTTTAATACCTATGGGTTTATGATAAATTTTGATATCTGGTTATATTGTAAAAGAAAAATTGCACCAGACAGTTAAACAGGCAAGGAAGACTTTATTCAAGACTATTGAAATATGGATCAAGACTATTGCCATAGGGGAGAGAGGCTGAACTCAATTCCACTGAACGAAAGGCAGAAGAATTTTTAAGCACTGGGATAAGCTAGTGGAAAAGTAATGGAAAATGTTAGGAGGTTGGATGGTCAATGTGATTAGTCCGTATGTGTTTGCTAATTGGCGCTTACTAAAATTAGGCTCCTACCCTCCCACAGAGGCTGGAAGAAAGATGCACTATCTTTCTTGATAATTACTTTTCAGGGAGATGGCTCCTGGGTCCTTAAGAAAGATATTCCTGAGTTATAGAAGATTTACATGTTATGGTGGCAAAGAATGTATTTATTGTTGCAAGTTTTCTGAAATAAGTGCTCTTGGAGAAGGGAGCTCAGGAGCCTATTGTCCCTTTCTAAAGTTTAGTCAAGCTCAGGGGAACACTAAGTTTGTCTTGGACAGTTAGTCAAAGAAAGACATTCATATTTGTTTTCTTCCTTTTCGAAGATTATCTTGGATGTTTTTGGCCATTTGCATTTCCATATAAATTTTAGAAATAGCTTGTCAACACCCTCTTAAAAAAATTCCTGCTTGGTTTTAATTCAATTTCATTGACTCTATCTATCAGTTTGTAAAGAACTAACATTTTTATTATATAAAATTTCTTATATAAACAGTTCAATCTGTGAATATGGAATAGCCTTCCATTTCTTTAGGTCTGTATTGTCTCTCAATAACGTCTTATAGCTTTCAAGGTACAGAGTCTTAAACTGTTTTTGAGATTTATTCCTAGGTTTTTTATATTTTTGTTGTAAATGATAACTTTTTGAAATTTCATTTTGTATTTGTGCTGATATGGAGAAATACAATTGATTTTAGTTTCTTGGCCTTGCATCCAGAGACCATACTAAATTTACTTATTAATTTGAATAGTTTATCTATTACATCATTCAGATATACATATACAGATTGTGAGTAATGACATTTTTATTTCTCCCTTTCCAATCATTCATGTTATTAATCTCCCTTGCCTTATTGTACTGCATAAATACTGTAGTACAATAGGATTATTGTGGATATTTGTTTATCATTTTAGGTCTCAGAGGTAAGGTTTTAATGAATCACCATTAAGTATAATATTTCCTGTAGGTTTATTTTATGTACCTTTTATTCTTAGCATTCTGAGAAGTTTTATTATTACTGTGTGCTGAATTTTATCAAACATATTTGTCAGGATTACTTGAGTTGATCATATTAGTTTTCTCCTTTATTCTGTTAATATGTCAAATTACATTGCTTATTTTTCTAATGTTAAAATAGGCTTGATTTCTGAAATAAACTAAACCTGGATGATATGTATAATCCTTTTTATGTATTGCTAGATTTTCTTTGCTAACATTTTTAAAAATTTGATTTAGAGTTTTCCCATTATGTTCATGAAAGTTATCGGCCCGTTATCTCTCTTTCTCGTAATATGTTTGCTAGGCTTTTACCTGATTATGCAGGCTTGGGAACTTGCCTTGTTATCTGGAATACACAAATGGGAAAATTTTAAATTAAAACTTTGATATATTTAATAAACATAAAAATTTTCATTTTTGATTTATGTCTTTTGATGTTTTTGAGTTCCATTTTCTAGATTTTCCATTTTTGTGTCAGTTTGAGTAGTTTTTGTCTTTCAGGGAATTGGTCTATTGCATCTAATATTATAAGTATATTCATATAAAGTTTTGTTTGGTCCTCATGGTATTTAATAGTATTTTATTAGTTATCAATGTTCGAAATTGAGGAAATGTGATGTGAATCAAAGAATTTCTATCTTTTCTGGAGAAAGTGGGTGATTTGATGATTCTTGAACTAGTTTTCTACATATTAACCTCAATAGGATTCAAGTAGCTCTGTACTCCTTAGCATGGGCTCTCCATTTAGCCACAATTCCCATTACTCCCCATACTCTTACATCGTTATTTTATGCATTTTATTATGTATGGACATTAGAATTTGTGATTTTCTATAGATGGAAAGTCCTAATGCCAAGAGATAAAATGGACATAGATACTTGTTTTCCATGTACTTACTTTCAAATAAAATATATATTGGAGCACAGACCTGGTTTAAAAATGCAAAAGTAAAATATTTTCAACTCTTGTACAAAATATAAGACTTATAGAATATAGGTAAAATGTAAAAACTTTGTAATTTTAGTGTCCTGCTATTTCACTGTGTTCTGTATTAAAATTATTTTATGCTCCAGATTTATTATACCTGGAATAAAAGCTGATTTTTTGTCAACTAAACTCTAAATCCTTGCCAATCACAAGCATTTCAATAATTCATCACAGTTTTCAGAGCATTTTCACATTTGTTGATCTATCTGGCCGTAGCAATGACCTGGCTGGGAAGGTAACAGAGCAGGTACTATTTTCCTCCCTTTCACTAGTGAAAAAAACTAAAGCACTACAAGATTAAGAGTTTATCCACGTATGTTACCAAGTTGGGCAGCAGTAGAGCCGGGGTGAGAATTCAGGTAGTCTGTGCTTTAAGTCCAGGGATATGTAACAGGTTAGCAGATTCAAAGATTCTAAAAGATGATTCTAAGATAAAAACTGGGAGAAAAGCTTTTATAGATGACTACAGTGGTAGTATTCAGGTTTGAGACATTTTTGTACTATGTGAAATACATGTATTCCTCCAAAAGACATTAACCTCTAAAGTAAGGAACCCACCTTAAGGAGTTCAGTCTGTGAGGCATAAAACAACAAGGAACAGTAAAACCTCAAGGTGCCAAGGAATGCCTGAGAAAGTGATGAATGCTAGAAAGAACACTGTCATGCCAGAATGCTTCTTAGGGCTCCTGATCTTTATTTTCTGGTATCCCAGTTGAATAGACTGGTGGGAGATGCAGAGTACAGAGTTTATTGAGCTGTCACAGAACATTAAATAATAGCCTACAAATATTAATAGTAAGAGCAATGGCAACAACAAAGGGGCCTTTCCAGATTTATTCATTAGCATTTTATACACTCATAAAAATAAATAATATCTGAAATGGACTGAAACAGCACACAGAAGAATATGCTTCTTGAAGTTAAAATCTCACTACATTTTCAGCATAATAACCAAGGCAGAATTTCATTAGCAAATCAGACAGTCATGTTTACCTTTTAAAAATAAATTCAGGAAAAGGGCACATGTTCTTAATCTGGAAGTACAAGTATTTTCTGAGTTTTTAATGATCAAACATATGGAGTTATAATGTCAAATATGTTTTTAGATCAAATTGTAACCTTAGGCTTCAAATCCTTATCAAGTGCTTTAGATACAATGTTTAGTTAAATCTAGTCAAACTTCTGCAAAAATCAAATAAAAACTCAAAGGAATTCAGCATCTTTGCATCTTGCTATAGGTTAGGTCACAGAAATTAGAAGGTATATGTTTCGTGTTGAATGTTCTGCTGAATGAATGACATCATGAAAGAGCATGGGCTTGTAGCCAGAAAGATCTGAGGCCGTATCCCAGATATTCAATACTGTGACCTCTATGGCCTTAGACAAGTTTCTTATTAACCCATCCGAGTGTCAGTTTCCTCATCTGTAAACTGCACCTTTAGAAGTGACAGTCATGAATTTCCTAAGTTCAGTCAAGAGATATTACAGGATAATTTAAATAGAAGTAAGAATAATATTTTCTGAGCAACCTCCAATAAGTGTTTCCCAATACATCAAAATACGTTTTTCTACCCTAGACCATATGGTAGACAGTAAAGATATAAGGCATGCCATTTTATAGTATGCTGCTTCCATTAGCAGTTGTAAAACTTGTAAAATCGTGAGCAGAATCATAGTCTTGGCTAAACGTTAGTCAGTAGGACTCCGTCACATTTCTTTCCTCATAATAGATTTTATTTTATTTTTTCTGGTAAGTTATTTGATGTGATTTCCATTTTACTGTCAGTAAGATGAAGTTGCTTAACATTTTTAACTGCATATCTGTTTATAAAGTAAGAATGAAAAATCAAGAAATAAGTTATTTTTCATAAGGCTCATTATGCATAAAATTCATTTAGTGGGGGAGTGTATTATACGGTCTTAAACTGCACTGAAATACAATGGGCTGCTTGCTATCTCCCTTTTGTAAAGCCCAGTTGCTGCTGCATTGTGTGGTTCCATGGTACATAATCATTTCTTTTTAAATGGACATATGCCTCAGAACACTTTATCTCTTAATGCAAATCCTGGTGGGCAGAGTTTTGTGCTCATATTCTGTTACTGACTTCCATAAATCAAAGGATCCCTGTACTTAAGTTTTACCTCTCAGGCTTGGCAAATTTTCCTCAGTTGCCTTTATCTGAATGTTCTTTTGGTAGCCATTTTTCACTTTTGCTTTGAAAAACCAACTCAGCCAAACAAAAGAATTCAGATGAGAAATGTCTTTGGCACATATAACAATATGAGATGTGAATTAAATGGGAGGGAAAAATCCTCCCCATTGCTGATCCGAGCATGGATGATAACGGAGTTGTGATTTAGTCCATGAAAATGTGTTAGAGGAAGTGAACTGACCTTTAGCTTCTTTTACTGCTGAGACAAAATGAGAACATAAATAAAAATTAATTTCTTTTACCACTTTGTGAAACTTTATAATTCATTGGTTTTACATTTATCTGTATAATGTTTATCTAGCTCTACAAAAAATTGCATTATTTCTAAAACTTCAAGGGATTCCTATACTTAAATGGAAACTCAGGGAGACACTTAGTGAATATACCCTTTATTTTCTTTAGAGATTTTTAATCCTAATGTACTGGTTCTTTAATAAGTATTTAGCTTCCTGTCAGTTCCATTTGATACAATTCCTTATACTTGTCTAGCAATTTGCTTACACCCATTCAGGCAGTGATAGGAATCAGCATCTTTGAATGATTATAGAGCTGACTGAGAATCTTCCAATTGCTTAGCTTCATTCTTTGTAATTCAAATTAAGGCCAATATTTCTAAGCAATAAATAGATAAATCCATAAATTTAAGCACTTTGTATATATCTATTTATACTTATACATATGGCAGTGCAAAAATCTGTCTGGGCAGATGTGTACAATGTATAAACGGCAATTTCTACTTCACTTACCTCATTACACTGAGATCAGTAAGAACCACTATGCCCACACTGCAACAGAAGTGACTTAGATTCAGTTTGTTGAGAGTTTTCTGAGAGTAAAATAGTTTGAAGCAATGAAATGTGTTACTAAAGGATATGTATGCTCTCTTGTGTTGAAAAGCTTTAAAGAATATATTTGAAGACTAAACAACAATTTGTAAAGATTCAATGAGTGTCTTTCTAGAGTGAAGAGAGTCAAATAGATGACGCTTGGTGGTTCTTAGAAGATTTGACATAAAAACTATGATCCAGCAAAATGTAAATAACCACCAACACTTACATAACTCATTTCAAATTGACAGCACTTTGCAATATATAATCTTATTTCATATTTGTAGCAATTCTTTAAAGGGTTGGTATTATTAATTTGAGAGAGGTTTAATGACTTAGCTATACATTACTTGAAAAAGTCTATATTAAATGTCTTTTGTATTATTAGTTTTCTAGCGTTACCATAAAAAAAAAAAATACTACAAACTGGGAACCTTAAACAACAGAAATTTATTGTCTCACTATTCTGGAGGCCAGAAGTCCAAGATCAAGTCCAAGATGTTAGCAGGGTTGGTTTCTTCTGAGACCTCTCCCCTTGGATTGCAGATGACTGCCTTCTTCTTGTGTCCTCACATGGTTTCTTTGCTGTGTGTACACATCCCTGGTATCTCTCTGTGTCCAAATCTCCTCTTCTTATAGGGACTCCAGTCGGACTGAATTAGAGCCCATGCTAATAACCTCATTTTAGCTTAATGCCCTCTTTAAAAGTCTTATAGCCAAATATGTCTCATTCTGAGGCAGTGGGCAGGAAATAGGCTTCAACGTGAATTTTGGGGGACACAATTTGGCCCAAATATCTTTGTTCTGTTCATATTTGGCACATGTAGGTGTTCCATAAGTATTAGTTATTTAATTAAATTCACAATTGATGAATGAATGAACTGGCGGCTATCATTAACTATAAGCTAAATATTGGCTGAATCATAAAACTGCTTCAATGAATGATCAAAATCATCTATAATCATTATTTGGATAAAAAGGACACTTTTAATGACATCCTTAAAATAGTTTTTTTAAGTAAGTTCACCATATACCTAAAAGAGCATTTAATTACAGTTATCTTCCCTTATCCATGATTTTGCTTCCTGAGGTTTCAGTTACCAGCAGTCAACTATGGTCTGGAAATATTAAATGGAAAATTCCAGAAATTTTAGCTCATAAGTTTTAATGCATGCTACTCTGAGTAGTGTGATAAAATCTCACTCTGTCTCCCTCCATCCCACCCTAAACATAAATTTGCCCTTTGTGCAGCATATCGACGCTGTCTACACTACCTGCCCATTAGTCACTTAGCAGCTGTCTAGGTTCTCAGATCAACTGTCATGGTTATGTCAGTGCCTGTGTTCAAGTCACCCTTGCTTTACTTAATCATGGCCCCAGAGGGAAAGAATAGTGATTCTGGCAGTTCAAATATGCCAAAGAAAAGCCGCAAAGTGCTTTCTTTAAATGAAAAGGTGGAAGTTCTCAACTTAATCAGCAAAGAAAAAAATGTGCTGAGGTTGCTAAAATTCACGGTAAGAACAAATCTTCTGTCTGTGAAATTGTGAAATTCATGCATAGCTATGTATAGGGTGCCGTACTATCCTAGGTTTCAGGCATCTACTAGGGATCTTACAATGTATCGTGTGTGGATAAGTGGGGACTACTCTATTGGTTTTTATGACTCATTTGTAAGTGAAAAAAACTACAGTATAAAATGTATCACATTAATATATTTCAGAATTTTAATAAATTTAATAATGTTAAGCAGTCTAGAATATGGGAGTCTTTATTTGAATTTGTGTTATAGGATGTCCTATTAAAATTAATAAATTATAAATTTCCATCTATGGCATTGCAAGCCTGAAATACTGCTTCAGTGGGTGCTGTATTTGTATACCTTGTGGCACTAGAGTGAAGGCGCTATATCTACTTGGAAATCTCTATTCATTTTATTTCATTTATGAAGATGATGCTACAATTTAAGTCTGTCCCTTCTCTGCTACAATAGAGTTGATGTGCTGTAATAGATATCACACATTTTGACCTTTTATATCTGCATCATCAAATCAGGCAGATGGTGTAGTTTATAGCTAAGGGGTAAGAATTTTTTCTGTTTGAAACTATTTTTTTTTACAATGAATCTATTAACCAATATGTTGCATGCCATTTTACCTGATGTGTACTGACAGGGTCACTAGGAAATTCACTAAAATGTCTTCAAATATGTTTCAGAAAAAAAATTCTATGAACTTGTTTGTAATAATTAAATAAATGATTTTATTGTAGTCATTGGTTTAAGTTGGCACATTTCCTGTGGGTATCTTGCAACACTATTTCAGCGCTACAGCTTTTGCCACGAATTAATATAATGCAAAAGGAGTTGAGTAGAGAGTGAAACTGTAAAAAATAGGAAAGTCAGTTATATCATGCTGAAAGCAATAACACTTTTTATTGACATTTCTGAAGAAAAACTGAAAACTCACTTATAACTGAGTACATGATCATTTTGATGCTGTAGTAAAATATTTACTACCTACTGCTTACCTACATACAGGATTTCCTTTCTGAAGTGATAATAGATTAAACAATTTGTAAAAATGTCTCCAAGCCATGTAGAAATAGGTAGATTTTTTCATGATGCTAATTAGGCTTGCATTGTTTGAGTCGTATATTAATATCTTCTAAGTGGATTGATTGAAACGTAGCATCAAGTAAAGTAGAAATTATGATGAGGATTATCTTAGATACTGAATATATTTTTTGAAAATACGAGTTGCAAACCTTTTTTCACTCTAATTCTATACGAAATAAAGCATGTCTATATTTTAGGATACTTCCAACTTTAAAAAACCTCATATCTATGAGAAAATAACTTATTTATATGCAAAAGTCATAAAAAGTTGAAATTTTAGGTTCTTAAGAACATCATAATTGAAGTAAACGACACATTTTCTTGTTTTAAAACATTCCCTTTGCATAGAAATCATCACAACATATATTTCCCATCTAAAAATCATTGGTAGTTGGTTTTTGTTACCTATTAAAATAGCATATGCATTTAGATATAAGTCACATGCCACTATTACTCAGAGAATATTATAATTTTCTCACTAGAGTAGTTTAAAGATGGAAAATTTCAATACTTTTGTACTAATAATCCAGATTATTTTTATCTACATATGGATAGAATTTAAATTACTAAGAAATTTCTTCTACATTCCAGACTTTAGGTAATTTTAATTATTCAGGATTGCTTCAATGAAACATCTTTCGAGGCATTGTATTTATTAGTTGGACTTTTATTCTTTGAGGTGTATTTTCAGACCTAAGAAGGATACACATTTTATATTTTCTCATTGCAAAATCCTCTCTAATTCTATGTTTATGTCTTTACTATTTACATTTGCTGGGGAAACATCTTAAATAGTGGTATAATAACCACTTCAGATTGCTTGCAAGTATCTTTGCTCTTCAATGAAAGGCGAATGACTGAGTGAAATAATCTAAAGACAAATGAAAGGCACAGTGCTTACTTAATTATGAGTGGTTGTGGGAAGGGTGTTCTTTACAACTTCTAATATACATAAGAGACTCAAATTAAATGCTTTGGCAAATCATTCATGCCATTTTTAATAAAATTCAGTTAACAATTAATTGTTCGCTGATGTTGTGGTGGATTGTCTCCTCTTCAGGTATTGGGAGATCGATGGGCAAACATCTGTAGGTGGACAGAAGACCGCTGGGTTCTCTTACAAGACATCCTTCTCAAATGGCAACGTTTTACTGAAGAACAGGTGAGTCACATGCATAAAATTGTAGCAGTGAAAGACATGGAGAGATCTTAAACAGGGAAACCAAAAAAAATTGTTTACTTTTAATAATTTTTTTCTTCTTTGGAATTCTTTGATTTCCTTCAGTGCCTTTTTAGTACGTGGCTTTCAGAAAAAGAAGATGCAGTTAACAAGATTCCCACAACTGGCTTTAAGGATCAAGATGAAATGTTATCAAGTCTTCGAAAACTGGCCGTATGTACTTTTTAGCTTTCAATAATTTTTAAAAATATCCAGTAGTATATATTATTTGGTCTTTTCTGTGCTGTCAAATCTTAAACCAATGTTCATTATTTTTGTTTAGATCGTAGATCATAGATTATTCAAAGAAGATGTCATATTGTTACTTTTCTTAATTAAAATGGGAAAAGCTATATAGCTAGATTTTCAGCTTTGAGTTTTTTAAACAAAATTGTAATCCTGAAAAAAATATAGCATATTGGAAGAAGACTTCAATTAAAATCAAAAAGTAACACTAAGAAGTATTTGTGAGCTTTCCATAAAATTCTTAGCAGCATAGTTCTAAACTAATGACCAAAATTGACTCTCAGAGTAATATATGAGAGGTACAAGTGATCATTATCCTCACATACAAGGGATTTAACCTTAGTTTGGCGAACAAGAACAAAAAACATTAAAGCAAACCAAATGGCATTAATTATAAGTGCCTTGTTTGTTTTGAGAAATGAAATTTCTTTGGCAGTAAAAGGACTTCAGGGAAGGCTTCATTCAGACATTGGTTTTAGTCGATCTTTATAAGATTAAAAAAATAACTTCATATGGTAATTCTACTTGTATCTCTTTAAGGTATCTCCATATTGCTTTCCACAGAGGTTGCACTACTTTGCAGTCCCACCAGCAGTGTATGAGTGTTCCTACCTCTCCACTATTTTCCAGTAAAGGAGAGGCCAATCTAATATTAGGAGCTTAATTTTTCAATGACATATTTCATAATTAGGATTCATTTAAATATTTAATGGATCAATTCTATTAAATGCTAACTTGATATTAACTATTAAGTATTATAAAATAAGAGTCTATTGTAAATAATGTTTCATAATTTTACTTCGAGGGATCTATTTATATCTGTATTGATCTTACATATGGTGCTTCATAATAGTTAAATCATTTCTTTAAAGCTAAAATAAATTTTCCCAGCTATTTTAAATATGTACCATTTTACCAAATATTTATTTGTATCATACAATTTTTGCTCCATAGTAACTAACCCTCATTGGTCTTTTAATTTAAAATAGATTCACTTATGTGTGACTTATTATTACAAGTTTGCATTGATAAGAAATCATTGCTAGCTTGTTATTGATAAGAAATCATTGCTCAAAGAATATATGCTTTCTCAAGTGATATTACTACTAAAAACAGAGTTCAAAAAGTAATCTATGTTGTTTCAAAACATTAGTGCAAAAATATTAACTATATTTGTAATTTTGTTCTACAGCTTATGGAAAGCCATTGAGAGTTTCATAACAATCATTTTGCATTTTTGTAATATTCTTTGGTAGTAAGACTTTTGATACCAAGAGGACTAATTAGAAGACCTGAACTAAGTAGTGTTAGGTATGAAGATCAGGAGACAGACATAAGAAATATTCAGATTGAATAAATAATAATTATGGTAAGAGACAGAAGTTTAGAATGGTTCCCAAAATTTTCAGTTGGGTGACTGGATTCCTAGAAGGGTTAGTATCCCTGGTAGAAGAGTAGAAAAGGAATTGCTGGAATTAAAAGACTGATGATTATTTCAGATTTGGGTATGTTGAGTATAAAATGTCTTTGAGACACCCAAGTGAAAAAGGTCATTCCATTAGCTGGATGTACATTTTAGAGTCTCAGAAAAGGGTTCAGTACTGGTTATCAATTCAGAAGCAATCAAGATGTTTCAAAGGGATTGTGTACAGTGACACAATAAATAAAAGGGACAGAAACCAGAGAAATATCTATAATCAAAGAGTGGCTCAAGGACAAGAAATTTACAAAAATAAATTAAGCAGATGTGGTTCAGGTTTACAAGGAGAAGGAAGACAGTCGTATCACAAAAGTAGGAGAATAAATATTTCGAAAAGGCAAAGAGTAGTATACATTGCCACATGCCATGGAGAGGAAAGGATAACTTCAGGACAGATGTTATCATACCTAAAGGAAAGGATACATGGACTATACATCCTTAAAGCAAAAAATTCCTCACAAACATTGTTCTTCTCAGTCAAAATTTGGATCCTTTCAATAAATAATTTGGTGACAACTGACTATTAAAATGTAGTCATGCTCTCTGATTAAGAGCCACATTATATTGCTAGTTAAATGTAGAGGCATATATTTCCATGGTCAATCATAATGGGAATTATCAATCATATTCTGTTGGTTGAAACAGTCACAAGCCTGCCCAGATTTCAGAAAAAGGAATTAGACTTCATCTCTTTATGGAGAAGCACCAAGGTCAAATTATAGAAGAGCATTCTGAGACAGGAGGATTTCTTATAGTCATCTTTGGAAAATACCATATACCAAAGTTTACAAAGTTATTTTGCATGATAATAAACTCCAAATTTTAATACCTAGTGCACGTTACTATGTATATCCTTGGTTGGATTTACCAGTCAAGAAAGTGGTTCTGGCTGGGCACAGCAGCTCACACCTGCAATCCTAGCACTCTGCGAGGCTGAGGTGGGAGGATCGCTTGAGGTCGTCAGGAGTTTGGGGACCAGCCTGAGCAAGAGTGAGACCATGTCTCTACTAAAAATATAAAAATTAGCCAGGTGTGGTGGTGAGCCTATAGTCCCAGTTGCTCTGGGGAAGCCGAGGCAGGAGGATCGCTTGAGCCCAAGAGTTTGAGGTTCCTGTGAGCTAGGCTGACACCACGGCACTTTAGCCTGGGTGGCAGTGAGATTCTGTCTGAAAAAAAAAAAAAGAAAAAAGAAAGAAAGAAAGTTGTTCTTAGGAAGCAACAGATTGACAAAATCCAAATATGTTAAAGCTAGCTAGCTGAGATCTTATATGTCATCTAGTGTATCCCCAATCCAATTACATGTCTAAAGTTCCTTAGGATAAGGTCCTCAGATTATTTCAGAAGACAAAATTCAGAAAAAGAAAAAAACATGGCCTATATAAGGTATCATATAACAACAATAGCAGACTTAAAATGAGCACGAAGACATTAAGACTCAGGTCCAGGCTTTTCAAGCTATTTCAAAATTCTTCATACCATGGATCCTTTGGAAAAGAGTAATTTCAATTGAGAACTGTCATTTCTAACAATCATGTGCCACTATGTTGACGTTTTTGTGAGAAAAAGATATTGCTAGCCTGCTAGGGCCATGAAAGTGCTCTCTTAGCAAAGTCTCAATAATTTCCTAATATGATTAAAATTTGTATTATGTCACCTTACTTGTGAACAAAGTGAAAATATGTTTTGTATAAGTCTTATCATTTGATAGTTTAAGCCAATTAACAAAACCTGACAGCTGGTCTCAAATTTGAGGTAAAATTCCCCTGCTGACTCAGGCAGTGAATAAGAATTTAAGGTTCATTAAAATATGTCACAATCTGAGACCCAAAACAGGTACCATCTGTCACCAGTTCCTACTGTATACCTAGGTATAGACACACTGTGCTAAAACTCTCTTTTATTTACAATCAGTGTAATTTGTTTTGAAATATTATCACTAATAACCCATAGGATTGTCTCCTACTTTTCCTTGGAGTGGGAAGTAGGGAGTCAGTCTAGTATTTCATTTCCTCTAGATCTGTGGGATCCATATCCACAGCATGTAGGTCTATGATTTTTATTATCAAAACTGATTTTTTATTTGGCATAAAAGATAAAGATTAAAGGAGAGAAGAAACAGCGGCTTTTATGAGGTGAATCCTAAGTATTATAGAATCATGTCATTTGTCATGGGAAGGCCCAATTCTAGAAGAAATCTGTTTCTGGGGAAGTGTATTGCTGCTGTAAGGACTGTTGGTATTTTCCAGGGAAGGACAGCTCTGGGGAAGGATGGCAATCCAAGAGAGTATGGTGTGTAAGGGCTATGGTGGGAGTACTGTGGAATTGAAGACACTCTCAAATGGCTGTGGGATCAAATGACATGGTTGGAGTTCAGCAAGTGCCTGTTGACAGTGCTGTTTTGCCATGACTTGCTACTTTGACCTCAACTCCTGTGATGAACCTCAAAGAATTCATCCAAATAGAATCCATGGTTCTCAAAGTGTAGTCCCCAGACCACCAGCATCAGCATCACCTGGAAATTTGTTGAAATGCAAATTCTTATGCCCTCCCCCAGACCTACTTACTCAAAAACTCTAGAGGTAGAGCCCAATAGTCATCATTTTAACAAGCCTTTCAGGTGATTCCAATATTTCTTCAAGTTGAGAACCTCTGCAATGGATCAATCTACCTAAGTACAACAATTGGTGATTAGAATTAATCAGAGTTACTTCTTACATAAAGATAAGTAACCACAGATAATACAGGTACAGAATTCAGTTTTGTCAGCATAATAGAATTTGCCTTGACATTATTCTCTGATGAATACTCCTGATGAGAATAGGGTAAAGGTTTCCTGGGCCTTTTATAAGTATACATTCTTTTCTCACTTTGAATCACCTTCTAACCTTGACCAGATAAAACCTGTGTACTTTGTCTTCTTGAGCAATGTATCTGTCTCTTCCCCGTATCTACTATTGACCCAATCTAATTTATCGACCATGGCCTTTATTCTTGGAGGTAGGTCCAGGTACCTTGCTTCTATCAAAATAAAACATATTTCTTCTTTTAATACCCCAGCTGACCTTTGCCTTGCTTAAGTTTTCTAGAGCTTCCTTCTGTCTCCTAAATTTTCTAGAACTCTGTAGGTCTCTAACACTCATGGCCCAAGATCAATTTTTGATATGCAGAAAGACATATTTTATATGATTATTAGTAACAATTAAATCATAGTTATTTAATATGTACATATAAGATCCAAGTATAAAAGAATTGACATCCAAGGATAGACAGGACAAAGTAATTCATTACTATGATCCAGTGTTATCTGGCACCACTTAGATTTCCTTTCTTCCCTCTGCTAATGATTCTGGGAGAGTCGTGAACCGGGAGATTATGGGGAGAGAGGGAGAGGGAGAAATTGAGGACAAACAACTAGTCTGCCATCACCATTTTTGAAAAAAAATCTCTTATCTAGAATTTATTAGGTAGAAGATTTGGTTAGTTCAGTGTTTTTGTCATATAGATTCATGTAAAATATACTGATTCAATAATTATACAATTTCATTATAACACTTTTTTTATTTTACTTTGAGTATACCTTTCCTAATTATATTTTTCAATGGTGACTTTCACTTTAATATTTGTAATGCTCACCAAATGCTTTTTCATTTGGTTTAATATTAACACAAAAGGCTTAGTTACATTTGTTTAGGTAACTTGAGGTAACTTATAGATTTCTATTGCAATCCTCTTCTTTAAACATAGTTCTCATATTCCTGTTCTTAAATGTTCCCAAATCATTGCATATTTAGCCAAATAATGAGTACATCCTTCAGCCTTACACATAGGGCTATTTAAAATAGTTCTTACACTCTGAGAAAGTTAGCCAAAAAAGGTTGTACTTATATCTTTTTATTTTAAAATATATGTCTTCATTTATATTATGCCTCTTTCCATAAAGAACCTGTGGTGGCTTTCGACAAAATACATGCATGCCAAAAGTTAATAAATAAAAAGGAAAACGAGATTCTGTAAAGTAACTGGAGGAATATATGCTGACATTCAAATTTGGCTCTCAGCTCAGGGCAGGTAGCATAAACTGCTGTTTTACTACAAGTGCAAGTATGCACTTAAATTTAATGGAAAGTTAGCATGTGAATTAAACAAACAAAATGAATATAAAAAACCTATGTATTGTTAAGCTCCCACACTAAGGGTTTTATGTTGATATGAATTCAACTTCTAATATCTTAATTTATGTTTTGGTCTGTTACATTCTTTCAAACTGAGAAAAATAATAAAATAATTATTGAGGAAAATTAGAAATGAACTTTAAACCTTACTTTGTTTCTTCTTAAAAATGGCATGAACTGCAATATAAAATACAGCAGATGAAGCAGATTCTGAATAAAGGACAAACTAGTTGAAGGAGACACCGGAGCATTCTGCAGTTTGGAGCTATCAATGCAAGTGGCATGCCAAAATGAGCTACATAAACTATCCTTTGCAGGGGGGTATATTGACTGCTCTGTGTCAATGACACTTCAGTTCATGAGCAATTGGTGCATCTGTTTCATGACAATTTCTTTGACATATGTAATGTTTGCTGTATTTGCATTTGTTCTGGAAAGACAGGTATCACAATTTAGTTTATATTCATTGTATTTGCTACTGTCAAAAAGATGGGGTTATAAAGTGGCTATAAAATGATTTTCTCTTTTTTTTTTCCTTTTTCTTCTCCTTCTATGTTTACAAGTTAAGTCAGGGACTAGCATTTGCTACCTGGGAATTGGATTTCCCCATATACAGGGTGACCTTAATAGATAAATTAGAATAATCTGCCCTGATCTACTGATTTCACATAAGTCACTTTGTTTATTCATTCCAAATAAACCAAAGGGAATGTGTAACCCTCTATAGCACATGAGAACTTTGGAAGTATAAATGGTATAGAAGTTACTCCACAAAACACGTAAGCATTTAGAAAATATGCAGAGATTCTGAAGGATTTGCATCATACTCAATGACTTAGTTCTTTTAATTAATGGGCTCTAAAATTAGCCTTAGAGAATAATTACTCAAATAGTCGAATGTTAATTGAATAACTGATGCTACAAAAGTTTTAAGGCCAGAAAACCATATAACAAATATTTTATCTTCAAATAATGAACAGAATGTTAAAATTGTGAAAATAAATAATATTGCAATTTTATCCAAATAATCATAACATTTCAGAATGGCAAGGCCCCTTAGTCATTCTCATCTTCTCAACCCACTAGCTTCTTTTCTGTCTTCCTAGTACTTGATTTTCAGCTTTTATTTGAATTCTATCAGTAGTTAAGGAGAAATTCGCTATTATCCAAAAACCATGCATTCTACTTGCAAATGTTAAAAAGTAGCTTCCATGTGTTGATCCCTGTTTTGCCTTTTGAAGCAAAACTACCTTTCCACGTGGCAGTCCTTCAAATATTTTAAAGTAGTTCTTAAGTGCCTCTGCTAGGTATTTATTCCAAATCTGATTTTCTTTTCTCTTAAGGCTTGTTGGGAAGATTATTTAGATGATAATTTTCTACCTATGCTTTTATAGACTCTTGATCTTTTGCAGGCATGATCACAAGCTTTTCTTATCCACACAAATGAGAAAATACATGAAAAAGCAGACTGAACTATAGTGTTTTATAAAATGTAACATAGACCTATTCGGTAATCTTCCTTGTTTTAATAGGTTTTGAAAGCAGATCTGGAAAGGAAAAAGCAAAGCATTGACAAACTCCGTTCACTCAACCAAGATCTTCTTTCAACACTGAAAAATAAGTCAGTGACCCAAAAGATGGAAGCTTGGCTGGAAAACTTTGCGAAGAGTTGGGATAATTTATCCCAAAAGCTTGAAAAGAGTTCAGCACAGGTTAGTGATGTCAATTTTCATACTATTGATTATCCCAGAGATTTTTGAAACCTGCCATAAGAGAGCAATACTATAACCCTACAAAAGATGTCACAGGATTAGTTTTTGCCCAGTATTCAGGTGAATAGAAACATGGCTTTCTTGCCTGTCTTATTATTGGAGAGTTGGGGAGAAGCAGGGGAATGAGTACTAATTGACTGACATAGTTACTGCTCTAGAGTGTAGTCCCTTCCAGTCTAATAGGAACAGCGAGCTCAATAACTTTGAGCAGGTAGACAAAATGCCGGGAAGTGGTATCGTCACAATCTAACACCAAATCATAGGTTTTTAGAACCGTGAGGGCCATTAGTCAACCCCATTTTACTCTGGATAAAAATGAAGCTTAGGGAAGAAAAGTAAATTGTCCAAGGAAAGCTAGTGGTAGGAACAGGACTAGGGCCCAGGTCCTTTGATTTCTATGAAGGCTTCTTTTTATTAAATGGTGATCTGTTCATTGGACTTTCTGCCATAGACTGCTGATTTCATAAATCACGAATATGTCTTATGTATACTAACACATATGGGTTATGGATTAGGAAAACTTCTCAGTTATGTTTGTAGTGCAATAATGCAGTTTTATTTTGAGAATTTTTAAATGTTTAGTAATTTAAAGAAAATAGGGTATTTTAAATGTAGAAATTTTACTTTCTGATATAGTTGGATGGTGAAATAATGGATAATCATTCAAGATATTAACATTATATATGATAGTATTTAACTTATTCTGCCATAGAGTTTTGTATTATAGGGGCTAACTTTTACTAATTGATCACAACTCATAGATTAATCAACCATGCATACATCTCTATCAAAGCAATGACCACATTAAATAGATCTTAGGCAAATATAGTCTCTGCATGAGACAACTGCAGGAATTTGTTTACTTGAGAACCCATGTCTATTAAGTACTACTTGGGAAATATTTATTGAAGAAATATTTGTTGAAGAAATTAAGTTTGAAGTATCACTCCCAGAAATAAAATTTAAGAAAATATGATCGATCAGCCAACATGTATGATTTTCAATCACAGTTCAATCTGCCTTTTAAGCTTAAATTCATATTCAAAATTTAAATTGAAGGAACATGAGTATAAATTGCAATCATTTCCCATACAATCATTAAGTAATAAAAACTTCATTTGTCTTCCATTAAATGTATTTTAGCAGTAAATTAATCTAACAGTGATTCTGCTACTAGGTCATGATTTCTCTTATTACATGTGATCAGCCCATGGCTGCTTTGCCATATATTGGTATCTGTGTAATAAATATATGAGGCATTAGTAAATTTGATATTTTTTAACCCAACAATGATATTATTCCAACATGTACCCATTGGTTCCCTAGATTATCGCTGCCATAAAATGATAAGTTACCATGTTAAGAATGATTGGCATTTTTTGATAAAAAAAAGTTGTTTTTGAAATTCATCCCTTTTAAGAGATATATTTATGGAGGTGTCACTGTTAACCATAGGTCATATTCTGGTTCATTTGCATTATATAAAGTAGTTATAAAACTTGAGTTTGCATAATGATCACCTGGTGAACTAATTATAATGGATATTCCTAGACCCTTTGCTCAGAAAATCACATTCAATAGGTCAGGGAAAGGACCCAGGAATCTGCATCTAAAAATCTAAGTTTTTGATAAAGTCTGTAGACCATATTTTTAAAAACACTGAATTAGAAAATAACATATGTGCTAATCTTTATATTCTGGATTTTTACAATGCTAGCTAAAATGTGCAAATGGACACCTTCCTAGGAATGCAGTATTTAAATGAGCTCATTCCTTTGGAATGGGACTACTTTTTGATGGGACTATTTTTGGATGAGGCTAATACATCTCATCAAAATGTTACTGATTTGATTATTTCAATTGGTGAAAAAGCGTTAGAAGCCTTATTTTTAATGGGCTAAATGTTATGATAACACCATCTAAGCGATTTACTTATCTTCTTATTTTCCAACTTTTAAAACTCTGTAATAAAACAGTGCTAGCTTGGATTTGTACATTCTTTACAAAATGATGTCCAACATATGTTACAGTATGTATTTTTTCTACTTTCTCACAGTGATGTGATAAGGATAAAACAAATCCATAGACTTGAAAGCATTTTGAAGGGGAAATAAATATGCTCTTGATATGTAAGCCATATTGTTTAGTGAGTCTGGAGGGCTTTTTGTGGTTCACTATTATTTCTTTTTATTTTTATTTTCAAACAATTATACACTCCTATTCCAGATGAGGGGCAGATAAATGGACTTAACATTAGGCAAGTTGTTTCCCAAATCACTAAGCTTGAACCTTTCTTAAGCTCATGTCTCAGTTTTTCCCTCATTGGCTTTCTCAAAAATATGTCATCATAGGATGAATCCAAGTCTTTGCTAGGGGTTTTTGAGCTCCTAGGAAGATAGCAATGAAGCCATCCAGGGAAAGAGGAATTAAAAGGAGATAAAGAGAGAGAACAAAGAGATAGTATTTTTCTATATAAGTAGAAAAGCAATTGATTTTCTTTTGTCCATGTTAAATTGAGCTTGATCAAAACTACATAAGAAGAATTTCAAGATTGTAACTTTGAAGAACAAAGCTCACTTATATGCATATTTTCCAGCATATTGGTGGTGGGGGGATCAGTCTCATTAATGATTATTCACACAATATACTCAATTGTTTTAAAGATTCTTTTAAATGATTTGTGTAAAAATGAGCAAAGTTCTCATAACGGTTAAAACCCATTATTGTGAGACAGGGTATAGGAATTGTGACTGAGATGACAAGGCATTTGATTGTGCTCATATAAAGAACATTGTGTGCCTGGGAGTTTGATTGCTATTCAGGTCAAAGCTTTGAGGGATTTTGACCTTATGAAGCAGTTGCATGGCAAGAGATCAAAACATGAAAAAAAAAATCAGCTGTGAGGGCTGCTCTCTTGCATTTCAAAGTTGGGTTTGGCTTGAATAATACCTGGACACAAGCTGAGGATGTTTAAGTTGATGAGAAGGCAGTCTGAGAAAATAGAAATACTGTTTTCAAATGTTAGAAAGAAAATAACTCTTGATATGTGGATGCTTACAATGAGAAAAGAGGACAAAGGAAATATACCCTAGAATGACTTCTTTAAAAACTCAAATGATCCTATATTTCCCTGTAATTTTTTATAAGTATACTTGTTGAGATTTACACAATTTTTTTTCTAAATGCTGTGACCCTAATGGATATATTTTCTATCTTGATTATAATTATGAAATATGGTCAGAAATTTATCATTAATGCTTTAAAATTGAATGTAATTCAAGTGATTTGAAACATTATTTTCCCCACTTAACTGAAATCATATGCACTGTGGAAAGGGTATATTCATATGCTTTATAATTTTTATGATAATTTATATTAAATGGGCATCGGGTGCTTAAATATAAGCATGTATCTGTTCAGGTAAGTCCTAAAGTTTTTTTATGATTTTTTTTGCCAGAGTAAATTATCTTCTTTGACAGGAATAAGAAGAATTTATGATTTATCAAGGTTCAAAACTCTCATTCCCATTTTGTGAATATTTTTCTATATTACCAATGACCATTTCTGCAATCTTCTTACTACGAGCACAGATAACCTTTTTTTTTTTTTTTTTTTTTTTTTTTTTTTGAGACAAGAGTCTTACTCTGTCGGCCTGGGTAGAGTGCAGTGGCATCATTGTAACCCACTGCAGCCTCAAACTCCTGGGCTCAAGCTATCTTCCTGCCTCAGCCTCCTGAGTAGCTGGGACAATAGGTGCACATCACCATAACCGGCTAATTTTTTCCATTTTTAGTAGAGATGGGGTCTTGCTCTTGCTCAGGCTGGTCTGAAACTCCAGAGCTCAAGCGATCCTCCAGACTTGGCCTCCCAGAGTGCTAGGATTACAGGCATGAGCCACCTCACCCGGCCAAGCACAGATATCTTAAAGATAAAATAATACACTCAGAATTCCCCTCTCCTTGAACATGACAGTTCATGTTCATGCTCTATTTATGTGTACCTACAGTCAAGGATGTTCAAAAACAGAAAGTGATCACTATACAAGTGTATGTCTATTCTATACCATTTATGTCCTGGCAAGAGATTTAAAACTCTTTCCAGACACAGTAATGCAAAACATTGCTGGAAATGATAAGCCAGTGTTTTTCATACCCTAAATGCAAATACAAAGATGCCAAAGGATTAAGATGAAAATTTCTTTATTTGCCTTTTTTTTCTGAGCCATTCTCATTCTTTATAATCCTGTTTTTTACTGTTCATCAGAAATTTTAAATCCACATTCTGGCTGTATCCATTCTCAAAGCATTATTTTGTAGACCTCTTGATACTTGAGATGTAGTTACAATTGGTTTGCCTTCCGTCTTTCTTGCCAGTGATTTTAATTAAAAATACTCTAAGGCCTTTTAGTTGACAACCCTTTTCATTGGTTCCTGAAAGCTCTCCAAGACTAAAAAGCCTGCTGCCAATTAAAAAAAAAAAAAAGTAAATGGCTTTATAAAAACTAGAATTAAAATAAAATTCACTTAATTTAGGTTTCCATCTTATTTAAGTTCATGGATTAACCACCTCGAATTTGAGAGCAATTTTGGTTAATTTCTCAGGTTAAAGGTTTTATGAGAAAATTTTGAAGTTACAACTCAAATAACTTTGGAAATGAGCTGTATCCTTTTGCTACCTGCAACTAAAATAGGTATTTGAGCATGGGCCCTGTATATCAGTGCAATAGATTTTAAGTTGTAAATTCATTGTCTCCAACAACATAAAATGTTGTAGGCACTGACAATTTTTATAGATTGAGACTGAGTTAACTCTTGGAATCTTTTATTTCTCATTTATAAAATGATAAATGTAGGCTAGGCCAACTTCTATAGTGTCCTTCTAGTTCTAAATGTCTGATATGTTTTTCTTTATTTTGAAATTCTAAATAAAACTCTAAAGTAGTTAGTGAAGAGATTTCAACTTTCTCCACTTTGTCAGTTGGGGAGGCAGCTGAAAGATGTTAATGAAAATAAAATTCTCTTTCTATTCAAAGGAGACTGAGTCCTGATAACATCGCATTTCACTCATCATTCGTAGGGCATTGAAAAACTATAAAGATAAAATACTCAGGATCTATATGATACATCTATAATCTGCTGACAGTAAATAAGACCTAAAAACTACAAGTTCTTTTCCTAAATGTATACTTGATAATATTCATCCCCAGTTATAGAATGTGCTTAATTATTTAAGTGTTAGATGATGTGTAGAGGAAGGTCAGGTGAATCAGAATAAATAAGTTTCATTGCTTTGGAAATTTTGCAGGTTCAGTTAATTTACACAGTTGCTCAAATTCTATATTTAATATGAATCCAGAAGCCAACATGTATCTCATCTTTCTGATACAACTTGTTCTAAAGATAATTTGAAATAAGAAATAAAATACATAAAAGTGAAGACAGTTTTACAGAATAAACCTTCTTAATTGCCATATAATATTTTATTTCAAAGTAGAAAGTGACCTTTTTATGATGTCTTCTGAGTGTTTGACTATAATTGTGCTCATGATTCCAATATTAGTACCTACCTATCAAGAAGATTATTACCTTATTATCGGTATCAAAACAGGATAATAATTAACACTAAAATTTAGTTACCAAGCTACTCTCATGAACTTCAGCACTCATTGTATGCTATGCTTAGCTATGTTAAGTCCTCTGCACTCTTTAAGATTAAAGCATTTTATAACATTGTGATTAATAACCCAGCTTCCTTTGTGATCACCTGGTCTTTTACCCCAGGAATTTCCCAAAGCTCAGCATATAAATCTTTTCTATTTTTTAGAGGTATAAATCTTTACACCACCAGATTTTTTTTTCCTTGTGCTACTATGTCTATGGAGATTGTTTTAAGGCTGGCTATGAATTATCAGCTAAAGCTATTGCTATGATCATGCAGTATATTTTGAACTATAGAAGTTCAATTCCTTCATACCCATTGAAATCAATGATCACTCTAAGGGATGATGTATATACAAAGAACATAATGAAAAACTTTGATTTACAGTTGTCAACCTGATTTATATCTATAAATCACACATACACATATATACATGTATATTTAAATTTTAAATCAAGTGTATTTTATTTGATTTTGCACATACTTTATTATAATTTATCAATAACCCCAAACAATTCACATTAAATTAATCTTCCTATATAAAGGTTATGACATATGCCATCACGTATATTTTTAATCTTCTGCCTTTATGTATATGTGTATGCATACACATACACGCACACAATTACACCACTTAAAATCAACATTCAGAAATCTGAATAAGTGTAGGAACAAGTGAGTGTAACTACTAAGAATTGGATGGACAAATCAGACTTGGATTCATATCTCTGTTCTGCTACTTAAAATTGTATCTGAACAGGTTACCTCTCATCTATAAAATGGGAATAATATTAGTACTTACCCTTTGGGCCATTATGAGGCAATAGCAGCTACCACTCATTAAACCTTTAGTATATGGCAGGGAGTATACTAAGTGTTGTAAATAAGATAATGAATTCAAAACACTTAATACCTGGAATAAGCAAAGTGTTCCATAATTGGTAGCTATTATTATATATATTTGCATTTTAATAATAATAAAATTAAAATAAATTATATAACTAATTCTTCATAGCTTGAATCTTTTTTAGTAAATTTCTTTAAATGTCCAGATATTAGAATATCTCAAAAGGCTAGACATATAAATCTCTTGCCCAATATCACAAAGAAATTACAAAGACAATATATAAATTAAATTAGATGGATAAATAGATTAATTAAATGGAAAATTTAAAGTTTCAATCAAACAACATCAACCAAAAATAAAAGAAAAATAACAGCATCAACAAGATAAATTTAAAATGTAAGAATAGGTGAATAGATGGTAAATGCAACTACAATCACATGCCATATAATGACGTTTTGGTCAACAGCAGACCAAGTATACCATGCTGGTCCCATGAGATTATATACAGTATTTTTACTGTACCTTTTGTATGTTTGAATGTATTTGGATACACAAATATTTACCATTGTGCCTACAGTATTCAGTACAGTAACATGCTGTACAAGTTTATAGCCTAGGAACAATAGGCTTTACAATATAGCCTAGATGTGTAGTAGGCTATACCATCTAAGTTTGTGTAAGTGCATTCTGTGCTTTTTGCACAACAACAAAATTGCGTAAGGATACATTTCTCAAATCATTTCCCAGTCCTCAAGTGAAGCATGACTTGTAGTTGTCCTTAAGAACCTAGAGGTGGTGGTGGAAATCTTTCCATTTATTGTATGCTCTTTTATGTTATTTAAATTTGCTTAGATTATATATATTTCCTTTTCAAATGTGTATTTTTAAACAAATGGTAAGAAAGCACTTCATTGCTTGAGAGTAGTTTGGTTTTCACAGGCCCAACAAAATAACACAATCTTACTGCAAGAAGATGCATACCCTAGAATAATTAGGAGGTTGAGCAAATGCTCTTCCAATTTTTCCCACAAGGGAAAAATATAAATTTTTGAAATTAACATATGTTACCTTATGAGTAAGAAGGTTGACTATATAAAAGTCCTTAGAATTTCCCTGAGCATTTAGACAAGATAGTGGTTACTACTAATATTTATCAGCAGAAAAAACACTTATTATGTTCACTTATTGTGATGATGTAATCATCATTTAATTCTCGAAACCAGGCCTGTCTACATAATTTGTGGGCCTGGTGCAAACTGAAAATGAAAGGCTTCTTGTTCAAAACCTATTAAGAATTTCAAGACAGCAGAGCTTGAAACCAAGCATGAGAGCCTTCTTACCAGGGGCGCTGGGCAACTGCATAAATTACAAACCCATGAAGCTGGTCTTGCTTGCAACACCCCTGTGAGAAATGTGTTATTTATTCCTACTTTACATATGAAGAAAAACAATCAAAGCTTTGAGATAGTAACAAACCGGCCACACAAATATTGCAGTATGTGAACTATGAACCTGGTGTTTAAAAATTATAGAGCCTGGTTCTAAGGCCTCCGCTTAAGAAGAACCAGCTTTTAAACCTAAAGACAACTAATTCTAAACTAACTCTTTTTCATTTTCACTAGGTCAATTAACTGAATATAAAATATGTATATATTTTTATTTTCATGAGGACATTTGGAAGTCATTTGAAATAGACTCATTATCAAAATGGAGAAAGGTGACTAGATAAGAGTGTAGTTACGTAGATTCAAAGTTTGTTGAATATACCTTGAACTATATTATAGTTTTGACTCTGTCCTATTCAACATTTTAGTGAAGACATTAAGTCCTTCTTATCAGGTTTGCAGTTGTTTTCATTCAAATGCATTTGAATAACAGGATTATAATTCCAAAGATTTTGATACATAGATAGGAATAATAGATTTAAAACAACAATTTGGGGTATGGTGGCTCAGCCTATAATCCTAGCACTTTGGGGCTGAGGTGGGAGGATCGCTTGAGGCCAGGAGTTCTAGATCAGCCTGAGAAAGAGCTAAACCCTGTCTCTCCTAAAAATAGAAAAATTAGCCATGGTGGCAGGCGCCTATAGTCCCAGTTACTCGGGAGGCTGAGGCAGGAGGATCACTTGAGCCCAGGAGTTTGAGGGTACTGCACTCTAGCCTGGGTGACAAAATGAGACCCTGTCTCAAAAAAAAAAAAAAAATTGACAAAAAAAATGTTTTGAAATTTTTGTCTACTTACAAAAGCAATACTTTATGGAAAATATTTTATAGCACAAATTTGCAAACTAAAAACAATATAGAAATGTATAGTGTACAGTGTTATCTGTACTTTCTCTGTCAAAAAATAACTAGTAATGTTTATATCTTGCATTGTTTATTCAGTAATATAATGCAAACATTTTCTAATGACATTAAAAATATTTGAAATATGTACAATATGCTATCACATTCATGTACCATAATTTATTTAAACCATTATATGCTGACATTAGGTTGTTTCCAATATTTAGTATTATAAATGATCCTACAAACAGGGATAAATGTTATATCCAGCTTTCAGTATCAAATCAAATTTAAATATTAAGTTGCTGGCCAAGACAAATCTGTTTTTATAACATTTCAAAAGAAACACCCTTGATTACTACATGTCCATCATACGCAACTATCGCAACTATTTTGTATTTTTCATGTGGCACTCACCTTATTCCACAGTTATTTGTGTGATTGTCACCTAAAGACAGAGCTTCCATTTTACTCATTTCTGAATGTCCTGTAGTGAATACATATTCAACAAATGTTGGAATTTTATTGAAACACTGTGATTCAGCTGCTGAATAACATACAATTTTAGATTGCTTTCATTGAATATGGTGTCCAAAGACAGGAAACCTTAGTTTTGGAGCACCAATCAAATTAGTTCTACTTCTAGCAACTAACTGGCATTATAGAGCTTGGGACTGAGATTTATCAGGGTCATGATTATTATCACACTTCAAATCTTTAAAACTGTCAGGTAGAAACAATACTCAACTTTCTCTGTGTCCAAGGTTCAAAACAATTTTTAACTGAAGGAAGTTGTAATAAGGCAGGCTTTCACTAGGTGTTAAGATCTTTGCCAATGGAAAAGTTTGCTGCTGTACTAAGAAAGGAGTCGTCTACTTCTGGGAGTAGTGAATCCTATAAGCAGGTTATATTAAATGGCCTCCATAATCCCTCTCCTGTCTATAGTTTTTAATGATTCTAACACATAATTGTTTACAGTCAATAACTAAAAGCCATGGGGAAATTGAGTACGTGACTATTTTTTTATTCTATTATGTGGAGTAGGTTTCGAGAGTAATTATTAATTTGTTATATATAATGAATTCTACCCTGTATTTACAGGGTGAATGCACAGTTATTGTCTTACTTTTCTATCTCAAAGGAAATGAAGTAGTATTTTCAATTACAGTGCAATAGTGATTATGATATAGAATGATTATAGTTCCATGTCTTACTACTGCTTTATTAAAAATTATTTTTTCTCTCTTATGAGGTTTACCATATTCTTAAATACAATTTCATAGTATATCATATTGTCATTTCCCTTTACCCTCCATGGGCATATCTACCCAATTTTATAATACGTATCAATAAGAAAATATTATTAACATTACAGAAATTAATTTCACAGCTAAATACTCAATAGTGCAAATGTTCTGAAAGATTAAATATAACTGCAAAAAATTATCTTTGCATTTAAAGAATCTCTGCATTCTGGTGTCTGCATGTTTAAAATTAGATATTTTCCCAATCTGAAATATATTCTAACCATAATTATATGCAAAAAATTTCTCATGATTAAAAAATACTCCAATGGAAAAAAAAATACTCCTGGAATCCTACTAAAAACTACATTTTCTTTTTGACTAGAGATGAATCTAATTTGACCATGTAATGGTCATCTTGTGTTTGGAACAATTACATTTGAGTTTATATTTTAAGCATTTTAAAAAATATTTGTTGCTTTCTGCTTTCATCTTGATATAACATGTCAGTGGACGATGTAATTAAAGTTGTTTGAGGCTCAGTAATTGATTCAGAATAATGAATCTATGGAGATCTTAGAGAAGGTAAAACCTGTGCTTGACACATGTAGAAACTCAGTATCTCTTAGTGTCTTCTTTTATTGTTTAGGTTACCAAAATGGAAGTCCCTCAGGCCCTGACATATGTAAAGATGTGGTTTGAACAAAGAGTAGCATTTTTAAAAATACATATGTCAAAGCAATTTTTACATAAGACATCATGGAAAGGATATCATTCCTTCGCTTTTAGTTGCCAATTTGGAAGCTGAAATAAGATCCTGCGGCTTCTCCGATTCCTCCAATTAAAGGAATCAGTCATCATATATGAGGCAGGGAGGTTCCTCCAAACCTTTCCCATAGCACTTGGCAAGTGCAGGAAAATTGCTAAAACTAATCTTGGCTCAGGCTAATCCCTGTCCCTGTGCTTGTACCTAAAAGTAGATCCAATGCAGGCCTTTTTTGGTCTCGTTGGAAATAGATCTTCCAAATTAGTTGGGTTGCCAGAATGGTAATGATTGACATCCCAAAAGTTAACTTCACAGTCATAATAACAGGGGCATTGTGAGACAGAGAATATAATGGTTAAAGAAAGAAGGAGTGTCTCATAATTATGACTTGTCTGTCTGGAAAAGCCCATGTATTCATGAAGCTTCTCTGCCCTCCATCCACGTCTGTCCCACCCATGAACCCTGCCAAGCCAGCCAGATGAGCAACACAGACAGAAATGTCTATCTTTCCTTGGACGGACAAGAGAATCAATAAGTCTGAGATCTGTTGATTTACATCATCTAGCAGTCAAAGATATCTTAATTACTCCTTTCATATGTTACTACATACCTCCAGGAGGCCATAAAAACTGATCATCTTAAAATGGACAGTGAGTGTGACCCAAAGCAGATGATCTCATGACAGCACCCCCAGAAGAGCTTCTGGAGCCCTGACCTTGAATCACGATCTCTTTTTGGAGAGACCTTTGGAAATAGTCAACTAGTAATAATTAGTAATGACTAACGTGCCTATGTGCCTATCACTGAGGGGGAGTTTCAGAGGAAGGTAAAAAGTAGCAAATGCATCCCAACCCACAGGGAGCCCACACTTGGCCAAGGGACATGAACTGGCTGTTAACAAGTGATGATGGACAGACACACTGATAGACAGATGCAACATGCATATGTCATTCATTCGGAATGCACTTTACATACTATTAATAAACATTTACAGTGTACCAAGCAATGAAATTGGTGCTGAGATACCTTAGTAAAATTTATATTAACATTGTAAACACTTTAAACAGCATTTCTAATTAAATATTGAATAACATTCCAAGTTTTTCTCTTTTGTCCCCTTTTTTTCTTATAGTTTGACCAATAAATTGAAGAGGCACTGAATTCACATCTGGTCTTGAGATTATCTTCCTTTGCTATTTCAGTCAACCTAACTTAAGTCAGATAAAACAATTTGATTTGGGTTCAATATGGTGCTATTTTGATCTGAAGGTCAGTCTACCAACAAGCAGGAACAGTTTCTCATTATTTTCCTTCACCACTCCATGCAGTCTTTACTGAAGTCTTTTGAGCAATGTCTGACCTCTGTTTCAATATTTCTCACAGATTTCACAGGCTGTCACCACCACTCAGCCATCACTAACACAGACAACTGTAATGGAAACGGTAACTATGGTGACCACGAGGGAACAAATCCTGGTAAAGCATGCTCAAGAGGAACTTCCACCACCACCTCCCCAAAAGAAGAGACAGATAACTGTGGATTCTGAAATTAGGAAAAGGTGAGAGCATCTTATTTCTGGCTTTATCTGTAAATGAAGCAGGAAAACTCATTTATAGCTGTTTTGATGGGGAAGTTTTTACTTCAACAATATTTCCAGAAGCCTCAGGTACCTATAATATCCATGAATTTTGTGAGAAAAATTCCTAAGTAAATTTAAAAATTTGCCTAAGAAATCACTATCCCAACAAAAACCAAATGTGCTCAATGGAAATGCTGTTTTCTGGATTAAAATAAGAAACCCTATGGGTTGAACTACCATGGACATATTTTAATACTGAAATTTTCTGTTTTTCTGGTAAAGGATCTACTTGTTCAGTCCTTAGTTTTGAATCAAATGTCTTTCTTCCAGTAATGGAAAGTACATTTTCATGAAGAAGTACACCTATAATAGACAAGATCCATTCTGCCAGTTTACGAGAACATAATGTCTCAATCTGCGCATCCTAAATCAGGAGTAATTACAGAACAGATTTCCTGTTCTTTGATATTTATAAAGTCTTATCTTGAAGGTGTTAGAATTTTTAACTGATCTTTTTGTGGATATTCTCAACTACACAGTATAGCTAAATTAGGTATTATGTAAATCAATGGATCATTAAAATGATGGCAATAAAATTTTATAAATGCAAAGCTAGCATGAAAATAATAAAAATGGTACAATTTTCCTTTCATTCCAGTAATTGTAATTCTAAGATTAGGAAAGAACATTAAAATTTGCCTTATGTTTCTAAGCAATATATGGTTAAGAATGTATAGAACACTTGACATTAGAATGTGCTTACACCAGGGTATAGAAGTAAGGGAAGAACACATACCTAAAAATAGTATGTCAGATGTTCTAAGCAAAGGAAAAAAATCTAGAAAAGTTATTCAAACACATTATTTGGGATTTTCAATACTTCTCTATTAATTTATGACTTATGACTTGCTTTGATAATCTAAAGTAAATCAATGGGCCTATTCTCCCTGGTCTTGTCTGCCTGGCTGAGCAAATCCTCTAGTTCAGGGATCAGAAAACTAAGCCCTGCATACAAATCCAGACTCCTGCCAGTTTTCATATGGGTCATGAGCCAAGATGTGTTTTTACATTTTTAAATGGTTGATAATAATCAAAAGAATAATAATAGTTCGTGATATGTGAAAATTATATGAAATTCAAATTTCAGTGTCCATGTCCATTGCAGGAGTGAAGAGAAACTTCTCCTTCACCCTGGAAGTTTTACTGAAAGATCAACTCACAATAAGGCCGATTAATAAGAAAAAGACATTTATTTACTGTGTGCATGGGGAGAATCACAAAGTGATTACCCAGTATCGCAATGGGGTCCAGAAGTTTATATACACTCATTTTAGAGGGGCGGGGAGATACGGAATATAGGCAATTCTGTTGAGAGGCAACATGTGGTTACTAGGGAGGATGAATAGATATTGGGAGAATGAATGGATGGGGGGTGGGAAACAGATTGAGTTGCAAATGAGTCTCTTTGGAAGCTAAATTAATCTGAGAGACAGGTATTATATTTAAAATGATTTGGGCCAGATCTGGTTACATTCTTGATCTTCTTTCCTGCAATATATTGAGATAACAAGGAGGGGAAGTGAAGTCAGTTATTCTTTTTGATGTGTCCGGTTTTTTGTTTGTTTGTTTGTTTTTTCTTTTTTCTTTTTTTAATGAAGAAAGAGGGAAAGCCCCTTCCAGTGCCTGTTGATTTCTAAGGGCCTTTAATTCAAAACACCCTTTATACTAAGGAGTCATAGTTTGAGGTGAAATTTCTTGAGCTCCTTCACCATAGATAAGGTTTTAGTGGAACACAATCACACTCTTCCATTTATGTATCATCTGTGGTTACTTTCACATTACAAAGGCAGGGTTTGAATAGTTGTAACAAAAGCTGTATAGACCACAAAGCCTAAAATATTTACTAGCTGGCTCATCGCAGAAAAAGTTTGTTGACACCTGCTCTAGTCATATGGATCTCAAATTCTATGAATATTAGCATTCTTTTTGGAGCAACAACTTCCAAGGACTCTGCTTATGATGGTAGTTTAAACTTTAACATTCATTGATGAAGAAAAAAATTAATGGCACAAATAAATCAGTAACGCTTTAAATGAACTTGTTTTCTATGAATCATAATAGCATATACATTAATTTATTCAATGTCACATTAAATATGGGTCCACAGAAAATTCTTAATGGATACATGTATTTATGGATATTTTGCAACATTCCAACAGTTCTCCGAGCAGAGTAATATGGAAACTTAGTTGCCTAACACTCCTAATTTCTTCAGGACTTGACTAATACAGAAATTAATTAAGCAAATTGATTCATATCAATCACTGTCTTCAAAAGCTTATTCTTGAATCCTGTTTTGAGAATGCATTTGGTTAAAAAAGTATTTTCTAACTTCTTTTTGTTATCAGGAAAGAGTGGCTAGTGGTGAAATACTTTGTCTCCTAAATTCTGTTTGTATAATAACATATGTTTTCAGCAGTATTTGTAAGTGCCTGGAATGAGATGTCCGATTAGGAACATAAAGATTCCTTAAATAAAAGCTAACACGTTATTATAGGCTCAGTACTAGATTCAATGCTTTATCTTCATAGCATTTATTCTTCCCAATAATTTTCCAAAATGTCTATGACTATTACTAATGTTACTATTATACACAGCTACAGAGCATGTGAGCCAGGATTTCTGCTGATGTAGCTTGGCTACAGAACCTGGATAGTATAGTAAAACATTTCTTTAGTAGGTGTATGACTAAGGCGATCTTATTTCTTAGTTTACCTGAAGCTATCCCAGATTATACTTGTTGTCCCAACATAATTATATATAGCACTTACACTCTCAAATGTGTCCTGATTTGGAAAAACAATTATATGAACATTCTATATGTAAGCCACTAGAGCGATAAATTTAGACTGAACGAAGAGAGCAAAAGAGCAAGCATTTAGGAACAATTAAATTTAGTAATTGGTAATTGCCTACAGGATGAAATGTGGTTAAAATATTGTAATGGTTAAAGAGGCATCACACCAACATGACTGAAAGCTTTATGTTGGCTAGTGTCACTCTCTTGTCCCATGTGAGAACCACTAACATTTCACTGTGAAATGTTAGTGTTGACGATCTATTGAATGCAGTTTTTTTTAAAAATGATATCCTCTTTCAGCTTCTGTGCCACACTACCAGTTGTCCCCCTACCACTTTTCACCTGACTTGTTTTCCTCCCTCTGCCTAATTCCCATGGGAGTATCTTATAAATCCATCTCTTTGCTTTTCTGACTTCTTTACATGAATTTTCTCCTCTCATTGATTCAAGTCTGGCTCTAAATGAATGACTCCCAAAGAGTGTAGCTCTATATCTGACTCTCTCCCTCAAATTTAAGCTTTATCTCTCTAAAGCTGTGATCTGGGTATTTCTACTGGTATATCCAGCCACTGCATCACGTTTCATTTTTATCAAATGCAAACATTTGTTGCCTCCAATTAACCATACCTACTTAATACATTGCACACACATTTTAGTTATTATAATTCATTGCCTATGTGTTTAAAGGAGTAGCAAATATTAGAAAAAAGTCATGGCCTTTGGAATTAGAA